>JAAAKL020009519.1:0-15035 GCA_010016065.2 Carybdea cf. marsupialis auct. non (Linnaeus, 1758)
TCATCATCATCATCATCATCATCATCATCAATATCATCATCATCATCATCATCATCATCATCATCATCATCATCATCGGCATCATCATCGGCATCATTGTTTTCATCAGGCTCTTTATCATAACCAATCACTGCTCCTCCAAATGGTCGTCGTCCGTATCATAGTCACTGTCATTTTCATTTCATCACACTCATCATCATCATCATTATTATTATCTTCATTACCAATCCCTTTATAATTACCAACTCGTTATCATTACCATTACCATAACCATTACCATTACCATCATCGTCATTATCATCATCATCCTCGTCATCGCAATCAGTATCTATATCATAATTACAATAATCCAGTTCCTTACATCATCATCGTGATCATCACAACTACCACTTTCAGCAGCGTCAGCATCGCTGCAACTATTATCGTGGTCCTTACAATCCTCGCTGTAGTCCAGAGAAATCGTGTGCTGGCGTCTGAGTCCCTTCACTATTGTCACACGTTAATGTACCTGGTTTCGATGCCTTCTATTTGATCATGGCTCTCGCGCAGGGAGGAACGCATTCTTCATGATAAATTACAACTTGGAAATAACTATGACTTCCCAAAACGAATTCCAAGTTTTGAAAAATAAGTTTTACTAATCCGT
Organism: Carybdea cf. marsupialis auct. non (Linnaeus, 1758); assembly: GCA_010016065.2. Taxonomy (NCBI): domain Eukaryota; kingdom Metazoa; phylum Cnidaria; class Cubozoa; order Carybdeida; family Carybdeidae; genus Carybdea; species Carybdea cf. marsupialis auct. non (Linnaeus, 1758). The sequence continues at coordinate 647 of JAAAKL020009519.1, forward strand.
TCAACATGTGTAGTCGAGACCATTCTGAGCCATAGACCATTCGCTCAAAATCTGCGGGACGGTGATAATCAAGGGTGAATTACCTGTAAGATAGAACACATGCTAGTTTAATAATATCCAGCTGTAAACAGCCCAGATGGCAGATTTAGAACAGTCATCTCTTTCAAAAGTTCAACTGAAATCTATTTTTGAACTATGAAAGGAAGTGAACACTTGATGTCATCTAACTTCTTTGCTGCTTTCTTAAGTTTGACCAATATCACCGAGCTTCTCCTGTAAAAAGGGCTCCTAAACGATTTTCGGTAGTTAAGGTAGCGTGCTTTCATTCACACCCCAGTATTTTCATTCCTTAACCATGCTTTTTAAGGCTGCACACAAATTTCTACCAGGAATCCTATGCGACCATTCACAAGGCAGTTACATTTTCTTAGGTTTAGATGACATTCATTGTAACTCAAATGTCTGCTGTAATGGCGATTGACCAAACTGAGAAGATTGTTTATTATAAACTGAAAGAGTTCGAAGACGCAGTGAAAGGTACATCTTGTTTAGTAAGTTGTGCATCTAACTTGGACCACCACCTTCATCCACCTAACTATAAAATTGCAAACCCAAGAATATATCCAGTCACTCCGACCAAGAAATTGAAATGTTACGTGATACATGAAGATCATAAACACGCCTAAGCTGATATCATCAAGTTCCTGCTTATTAAAAAACGGAAGTTGTTGGCGCGCAGTAAGTATTAGATTCTCGTCTGTCCATTCAAATGTAACTAAACTTGAATATTTTTATCATGGCATCAGACCATGGGGAACATTTATGTATTAAATACAAATTACTCCTGCAACATCATCGTCAATAGAGACGTGCTAAAAGGCGGATTAAATAATGATATTTCGCCTCAGTATTCTCCGTCCTGTACAAATAAAAAATACACATTCCACTAAGCAGCGATAAAACAAGGAAGCTGAACTACCACAGTTACTTGAGGTTTCCCGTCCTACGATTTTCCTTAGACTTGCAAGAATTTCTTCAATTACAGTTCTATTTATTAGCAGCTATACCCTACATTATTTGTCTTTACATTAACTAGCCCAAAAATAATCCCTACCGCAGCACATTGGGACATTTGAATCAAACTTTTTTCTTGCTAGGTTATATTTATTTGAGCGACAATCATGGGCAAATAGAAGTGGAACTTTCACTAAATTTCGGTAAAACGGAACAAATCACGCAAGACACTTACCACATGAAAAGGGTGTCCAGTCCTGGTATTATTTGTTTTCTAGACCTCTCCGCTTTGCAGCAGGGAGGTCTGACATGTAAGTATCTAAAGTGCTCGTTTTCAAAGGTAACAATATTTTGGAACCGGGGGGAGGGGGAGGGAAACTTGCATTATTCAATGTCCGAAGTTGTAGGCCTACAGTAGCATACTTCTCGGAAACTCACACGAAATATCTATTCATTTACGAATGTTCCCTCTCAAGCTGTACTTAATATTGCATTCTCTTCAGTTCCTGACATATTTTGATATATCCTATATTCCATATTCTTATCAGAGTAAGTGTTACCCCTGAGGCGTACCTCTAATTTAGTAATACCCAAGCCAATTCAAACCTTTGCCTTACCCGAGGCTGCCTCGCGTAACTCTAAATTGTATCCTTTGTTAACAAATGATCATCTGGTTGAGGGCTAAAGAATAGTTTCTCATACCTCTGCAATGGTACAAATGAACAGTTTTTGATAACGAATTATTTCAAAATGTAAAATTGTTAGTATGTACATGTATGTATATAGAAGCGAGGAAAACTCCAGGCGGGAATTACTTCCTCAGATGAAAATGACATAAGTGCAGACTGTATAGGAAGGCAAAGTTTTGCATCAATTCTAACAACCTTCTTACAGCGTATGACAGTTCATACACAGTAGCTCAAAAGTCTCACAATCAGAGGCCTCTTGTGTGAAATTTTGCACGATATCAATACAACCGTAAATAATCAGTAACGAACCCCATCCGAATAGGTTTCAACTTGAATTGATAAAAAAGAGTTGCTGGGATATATCAATAACGCCCCTTGATCTACACAATCAGACATCAGGCTTAATACCATTGGAAGAAGCTGCAACGCCGAGTTGGATTACTCTCAAGACATTGTATAGTCATGTGATAAAACAGCTGCTACACTTGACATTGCTCACTCTGGCTAGGCGGTATGCTACACTCGAAATCGAGTATGCTACCAAAAAACAAAACAAAAAAACAAAAACAAACACGTAACCCTTGCCAAAACATGAAACGATCATTCAGACACAATATCTCTACAGTACATGACTCAGACAGAGGCTTGGGAATTAGTAGATGTACAATAGGTTGGTCGTCATCAAACGAGATACAGGGGGTAAAAACTGTTGCTATCGTTTAACTATGGGGTCGGTTTTAAAATGATTCTTTCAGAAGTAATTTTAAGTCGGAGGAGGTGGTGCTTATAATAGTAAAGCCGTGCAAGGAGGTGGGGTGGCCTGTAGATTCAGTACGTTGCTATACATTTGGAAACTAGCTGGCTAGATTGTTCTTTCTGCTCAGAGCACAGATGCCTAGACGTAATGAGATTTTAGTGTGTAGGTCACGAGTCCTTACACCAAAATACTAGCGCTGTAGTGGCGCTGTTGTGGTTCTGCACTGACTCTTGAATTGATATATAATACTAGATATGAGACGTTTTGGAACCTGTTCCTTATATGAAATTTTACATTATCATTATGATGTGCATATGGATTCTGTACTGTGAGTTATATCAGAAAACAATTTTTAGATCCTTGTGACGTCATTCTCGTTAGACAAGAATGCACTGAATATGGCTATTTCGGCGAGTAATTTTGCAAACAGATCCAGTAACGGAAACGAGGTTGTAACGTCACATCGAGAAGCTATTGCCTTCAGAGCGAATGAAATCGTTGTTATGCTCATCAAAAACAGCATGTGTTACAAGACCAAAAACCCAAATGCTGGCCAGATGCAGTGACTGTTTCTGTCTTAATTCAGCAAAGCCCTGTAGTTGAAATTGGTATTGGAAATCAGTTTGCAGATCTATTTGTTTATATAGTTGTATTAGTTAAACTGAGTACTTACGTTAACTTAAAAGGTCTACATCCGCTCTTGCTGTGACGTCACAGGTTCTGACTCATTTTTATTGAAACGAGGCTGGTAAAATTTGAAACTTTTAAAACTAAAAGAATTCCCCTTTTTTGTTGAGCTCTGCAAGAATGGTTGGGATTTGGTAATGAAGGGCCTCAAAAACGAACCCATTACCCTATTTATAAAATACCTGCTATTTTCTATTTGGTGTCAGTTACACTTTAAAAGAAGAGTACTGTCATATCAGTAGAATCTGCCGAAACATGAAGCCTGCGACATTTACAGGTAACACTGCCGCTACGATTTTCTCAATTTGTGCTCTGCCTTTGAGAGAAGGGATTGTGGTGAATAGCGGTTAGAGTAAAATTATCGTTTTTGGGTACGGTGATCACTTACGTTGCACGTGAGAAAGAAAGAGGGTGAGAGAAGACCAAGAGCTCTGTTCCTAGAATAGTAAAGGGAATTGAATGGACAGCCATTATTAACAGAAAGTTGATTAAAATCATACACTTTCACTGCAGAAGTTTTCATATCTTACCCAGATATCTAGCAATATCCACTCACTACAATTGATGGGAATAAAGCTATCAAAATATGCGTAAGTGTCCGGTAAAAATAGCCTAGTATGTTGATCATAAAGTGATAAAATAACAATCTTACATTGGGAGCGTTCGATAGTGACATCTTGCGCTGATTCATTACGAGCGCTAATCTTCATCACTGAAAAGACTGTTCTTGTTGAAAACTGGAAATACAATACAGGCACACGAGCTTGTTTATTTATATGTGAGGATCAATACCCGTTTCCACTAAGCGTCACAGTGATGAAGCGTCGCCTCCGCTTCGCTGGACGCATCGTCCGGCTGGCAGACAGGCGGCGTGCCAACACGGTAAGATGGGCCGAAAAATGGAGGTGAACCTTTCAAGAGGACATGAAAAAAAAAAAAAAAAAAAAGAAGAAAGGCCTGGTATGGAATTGCGAAAGTAGCTGCTGATAGAACGAAATGGAAGATACCTACCTCCTAAATACTGGAGGAACGTAGGAACCTGACATTTGACACTTCGTATGATTTGTTTTCGGCAATAGGCTTCCTATATTCAAGTGCCCTTGCTGATGCTGTCACATAACTACGTAATGATAGTTAAGGATCAGTGATTGTATTATCGTTACATAAAGGGACACTATTTTACTGTCGTACCCCCAAATGAAATCTTAGCTTTATTAGCCGTGTATGTTGTGTTTGAGAAACGATTCGTATCCAAACTGTAGTTATTTAAACCTTATTATATGATAAGGATTCAATCCTTAGGATTGGAATAAAAACACTTGCTCTTGAAATTATCTTTAAAAAAAATTTCCGAGATATTCAAATTTATCCTTAAAATATTTCGACACAGGGTGCAAAAGTGAAATAGCGAGTCAATGAAACGATTTATTATTACCAAAATTTGATCTCATCTGGACAATAGTGGCCAGTCTGGAACCTCTAGTAGCGTAAGTTGAAGCTGGTAGATATTGGATTTTAAATCAAAACATCAGTTTGCATAAAATTTTAAATACACGATTATAATATAGATATCCATGAGATAATCGATTAAAGGAGTCGGCCAGTGCTCGAACAAAATCATTACGTCATTAGATATGAAAGGAGACTCGGAGGCAAGTTGAACGAGAGTCAAGTCCGTCTGCGTCGCTTTTCTCACTAACTCAAAAGAGAACTTATGAAATACCCCTGTTCTCAAGAGTTGGAAGTGGTTAAGTGATCACCTCGATTTCTAAATCTGCCGAATACGGGTTAGAGACGAAAAGAATACAGTTATCCACTATTAAATGTACCGGTACATAATATAAATTAGACACAGATAAAACAAGCAGAGGGGTTATAACAACGGTGGATATTACCGTGATATGTTTTGAAAAACTGGGCGATGTTGATGTCCATAAACATAGTCATAACAATGTTACTCTGATAAGCACAATGAGACAACAAACATGTATTGAAAAATAGCCCCGGCACAACATACTGACTTGTACGCACAACGAAAGACACACGCCACCTACCTCACAATCTCATTTTCTGAAAAATAACTCCTCGTAACGTCACATGCAAATTCCCGGTCATATGAACCGTCGCCAACTCGAATGTTAGTTTGCATCAATACTTCCTCTTTTGTGCCCGAAACGGTGTGCTCAATAACTTTACTTCCATATCGCATTCTCTTCGTTTGTGTTAGATTTAAAGTACACTGATTACACACAGCTTAGATAGAGTCCTCGTGACCAGTTTGAATCTAGCCTTAGAGAAGGTGCCAAGGCCACGTCGAGGGAAGTGAAGCAGGTCGTGACATATGCAGCTCGAAGGCTGTCTGATATTTCACACTGCACCCTGAAATCAGTGGTTTACCACTCAGATTTCCCTCTCTGTTTTCCAGCATTAAATCATGCGGATATTCAAGTCCGTAACTCGTTGATAATCGCCAAGAAATGTAAGCAGCCGTAATAGTTAACGAGTCTGACGTTCAAAACATGATCCCTTCTCTCTACAAATGTGAGAAAACAAACAGAACATGCTCCCCTTTTCATTTAAGACAGCCGTTTCGTTTATTTTTCCTGTGTTCTATTTACTGATCGTTAGGCGGATGACATTAGAGCGGAAGACCTATCAGCGGAATGAAGTCTCTGCTGGATGTTGTTGAGGTGACAATGAGACGAGTCAAAACTCTGTTGCAATGATTGACAGACGGTCTCAAATTCTTCTTCTGTTTAGAGGGCACGGGCTGTTGAGCAACAAGACGTCACACGAGGTATTGCTGCCAGGTGTTATTATGCTTCAACGCGAAATGGAAACTACTGGACAACGCAAATACCTCAGAAGACGTACGTAAAGCAACTACAAGACATTACGTTTTGGGAAACGGGAAGAATGTGAACCCCTGGACCGTTTCTTCTGGGGAAATATTTTCAACCGTCGTCGATTATCTAACTCCTATGACACAAATCACTCTACTGTTTTTGGCAAAATCTTGCTCATTTCCCTGGCGCAAGACATTACAACGAAGCTGCGTTTTGCTGCGCTTACCTTTACAATTTTATACTAAAGTCTGGAAGAATCTATGGAAGGACTATAAACGTCCCATCATTGAAACATAACATTTCTGCCAAGATGATCAATAGAAAAATCAAGTGTTTCTTTAGAAAAGTGCTCACTTTCATCGTAAATAGTCTGATAAAGCTCCTTGCTCTTTTGGGCGCCACTCGGATAGATTTTGACTTTTCACGTATGCTCATTCAAATAATCATAATGTCTATAAAACGCCCCCGGGATAAAAGTTGTAGTCAAAATCGAGGGCTGTGTTGGAACTAAATATGTTAGGGGGTTTTTTCTGTGCGGTGTGGTTTTGATCTCTTGTGGAACCCAATGACTGTGTGAAAAAAAGAAAGCAAACAAAATACTACCTTAGACGTTTTTCACACCATGAAACAGATCTTACGACAGATCCGACGGGTAAGCGGTTGCGGTTTTAAGGGGACACTTGCAAAAGCTGATCTTAGTAGAAGAAGGGGTCATAGTAAGCCAAGTTTAGGTCAGTCAAGTACGACCCCATAGTAGACATACAGAGAATCATATCAAAATTGAAAAGTTGACTTCGCTAAAATGATGTACCCATTGCCACCCCCCGGCGTCGATTGACAAGATAAGATAAAAGTAGTAAATTAGGCTATATGTTCTCGTGTGATATTGAAATAGTCCGTATTCTTGTAGGGTGAGTCTGAAGTGTAAAATTTAAGTACTAGGGTACTGCAATAACAGTTAAAAGTGATATACTATGGGGTCATTCAAAAATAACGTAACGGTTGGGGGTGGGGGTCCGCCATTTTCGTGACAAGCTGTTACGAAAATTTGAAGGGGTGGGGATGTCATGATGACTTTGTTACGTAACGAACAAAAATCAAAGCTTAATATTTCTGTTCCTGTTGGCCCCAGCCAAAGCGACAACATCATTAACTAATTACTTTCCTTTCATGTTCCGAATCTTAAGGAGGACATCCTGTTTACGGATAACTATTTAAGTACCTTTACCGGTTTTGTAGGCGTTTTGTTCTATTTTTGATCCATCCTTAAATGTATGGACTTTTCCTTCTACGATGGACAGTATATATATATGTTGAACATTCGATTTGAAATTAGAAGTAGTCGTCAACGTTGGTAATGTAGAAAGACCCAAGAGGTATGTTTTGATTTTATATTTGTTAATTAATTGATTAGTGTGTCTTTAAGTTGTTAGTTTGTATTACTGTATGCCTTATCTAAACTAGTATTGTGTTATCTATTTTATTGTATTGATTAGTTACTTATATAGATTGTATTTTAATATCCGTAGAATCAAATCGAGTACAAGTTACATGTTATACGAGTACGAGGTACAAGTTATACAAGTCACAAAGGTTTATTAAAGAAGGGCGTAGTCGATTAGGTTGATTCTACTGCGTCTGTCTTCATTTTGATTCATTTTTGTCATAAGGTCATGAGGTCGGGTTAGATTTACTCGCATATGATACCTTGGGTTTTAGGTCTACGTTAGTCCAGGTTATGTTAGGTTATCCATGTGAGAAGTGGTTCTCACATTTCATTTGATTCTCTCGGTTTGGTACTCATCTATAAGGTTTAGTATGTCGGTTCAGAGTGAAAGAGAGACTGTTACAGCAGACAACGTGTGTCAGCTGAAGAGAAGTAAGACAGGTCATCTCAGTGACGTGCGTAAAAGGGTCAAAGTAATTGAAGATGCCTTGTCAAAAGGATCTGATTTTCAAGTTCTTGCTCGATATTTCGAAGAGTATGACGTAGCATTTAGGAAGTTCATGACTGCGCATGAAGAATATCTGTTAGAAGAGGTTGATTCATTAAAGAGAGAGCAGGCCATCCAATTGTATGATTTAGAAAAAGACAAAAGGTTGAATCTGCAAGTATCCATTAACAAGCAGAAGGTGTTAAGTGCGGATAAGCAGGAACAAAAACCACGTTCAGAACGCAGTCGTAGGACTCGCTCAAGCTCACACAGTAGTGTTCGAGAGCAGAAACGGTTAGCAGAAGCTCGTTTAAGATTAGAATCGTTGTCGAAAAAGCATGATTTATTAAAAAGAGAGGCCGAAATTAAAAATCAGCTCGAAATCTTAGAAGCTCAGACGGAAGTTGAAATAGCTGAGGAGTGTGTTGATATTGAAGAAGGGAGGGAATTCGATGAAGTAGAAAGTAAGGACGGAAATGAGGTCAAGAGTTTAGGAGGGGAATGTTCGCCATTTAGATTGCCCAGAAGTGTATGTGTAAGCGACAATACTGTTGCAGATATCAACGGGCTGACTATCACAACGCCGAATGCTTTAAGTTTATCAGAGGGTTACAAGGTAGACCCATGTTCCACCCATTTGCCCGAATTTCCCATTCCTGTACCAATTTCGCCACCAGGGTTAGGTTGCACACACAATTCACTGTCACGGGGACTGATGTCAACATCTGTAAGTGGTTCACAGTCGTCATCATCAGGCACTCGTGTAAGGAACATCTATTCTCAATCGCCGTCCACTTTAAACATTTGGTCATCTCAATCGCCATTTATGTCGAACATTCCATCGTCACAGTTGCCATCAAGTCCAAACATTCATTCATCTCAGTCGCCATTAGTTTCAAACATTCAGGCATTTCAACCACCATCAATTTCAATTAATCAGTCACGTCAGTCAAGGTTCATTTCAAATATTCAACCCTCCCAATCATCATTGCCACATGACACGATCAATGTCAATAACATCCCCCTACCTGTTCAGACAGTGGGAACCGTACCTCCCCGGGGGATCAATTTGACAAACACACCTCGCACCTATGGAGATACTAGTGCACAGCAAAGTACAAACTCCCAAGAACCATGGTTAGCGATTGCGGAAGCCATTAGACAGGGACCTTCCCTTCCGAAGATCGAACTCCTGAAGTTTAGTGGAGACCCGAAAGAATATATCGAGTTCGTCACGAACTTTCGAAACAATATTGAATCTCAAGTTTTAGACCCCTCACAGAGGTTAACGAGGTTAATAGCGCAATGTTTAGGGAAAGCAAAAATGGCTGTTCAAAGTTGTATCAATTTACCTCCAGAGATTGGTTATGTGCAAGCTCAAAGAACGTTATATGACAATTTTGGGCGACCTCACTTAGTTGCAGATGCACAGCTTTCAAAATTAAGAGATTTAAAAATAAAGGCCGTAGATTCGCTGAACTTAATGCATTTTGCTAGAGTAATGGAAGACGTATGGAGAGCTTTAAGTTCCATGGGTGAAGTGTACTTAAGTAAATTAAATAATGAAGAAACCATCAAGATGCTCATGAGAAAGTTACCTACTGATGGTCTTAAGAGAAAGTGGGTTGAAAGAGCAGGAGACTTAATACTGAGCAACGGACAGCCGACATTTAAAGATTTCATGGAATTTGTTATGAGACTAGGGTCAAGGCTGAACAATTCTTATGGGGAAGAATTGAAGGTTCAAAGGGAGTCGAATAGCGTGAAAACAAAGCAAAACTTAAATCGTGATCGGGTCACAACATTGGCTGCAAACAACGCTGATAGTACGAAATATCCACCATGTAAAAAATGCAAGGGACCCCACGGTATTTGGAGATGCCAGCTATTTAGGGAACAAAATCCCGAAGAACGAATTAAAGATGTTAAGAACTATAAACTTTGTTGGTTATGCCTAGGTGAAGGGCATTTCAGTAAGGATTGTACACGGGGATTCAAATGTAAGGTACAAGGATGTGGGGGCAGTCACCATACCCTTATTCATTCCCCCCAAAAGGGACAAAGCAAACCGAAGAGCCCTGTTACAGTAACGTTAGTCAACACCCAAGAAGCTGAAGTTGAAAGTGATGACGAAAAAATCGACAGTTCCCCTGTGACATGCAATCAAACAGCAGTAGGTGCAATAAGTGGACGAAAGAGAGTCTGCTTTAAGGTGGTTCCCGTAAGAGTACGAGATCCAAGGGGACGTAAAGAAATCACCACATATGCTTTTCTGGACAGTGGATCAGACTCCACATTGTGCTTAAAAGGTTTACCAGAAAAACTTTCTCTAAAGGGTGTACCAAAGAGGCTGGAAATGGAGACAACAAATGGGTCAAGAAAATTTAATAGTAAAGAAATAGATATACAGGTAGCTCCTTTGGATGGTAGTAACTGGTACAGCTGCAAGCAGGTTATTGCAACAAACAAGATTCCAGTCGAAAAACGGCACTTCGCTACAAGTGCAGACTTGGAAAAATGGCCCCATTTAAATGATTTAGTTTTACCAGAAATAGGCACGAAGGAGGTGACACTACTGATAGGCAACGATCATCCTGAACTTGTTGAAATGCAACTTGAGGTTAGGCAAGGAGATAGGGGGGAGCCAGCAGCGATAAGAACCCCTTTAGGCTGGACAGTTTGCGGACCCATGGAAGATAACTTTTCACGAGATGCAATATCAGTGAATTTCTTAAGAACTAAGGAAGAACACGATATAAGTTTGCAATTACAAGAGCTCTATAATACAGAATTCGGCGGGTCTATTGCAGATGATGAAATAGAACTATCAGGTGAAGACCAAAGGGCACTTGAAGTTATGACTTCATCAATTTCCTTAGTAAATGGGCATTTTCATGTAGGTCTACCATTTCGCCAAAGATCGCCCAAGTTTCCAGATAGTCTGCCAGTCGCAAGAAAGAGACTAGCTTATTTAAAACGGAGATTTGAGAAGGATCCAGAATTTAAGCAACAGTATAGTGCTGTTTTAAAGAAATATGAGGAAGAAGGGTCTGCAAGACTCGTCACTGCTGAAGAAGTACAGAAACTGAGCCCAGTGTGGTACATACCCCACCATGCGGTCTGGCACCCTAGAAAACCTAACGAACCAAGAATAGTTTTTGACTGTGCCGCAAAGACGAATGGTTTGTCACTGAACGACATGTTATTGAAAGGTCCAGAAAATACAAGCAGTTTGCTCGGTGTTTTGCTCAGATTTAGAATCCACAAAATAGGGGTAACTGCAGATATCAAACGCATGTTTCATCAGGTTTTCGTTACACAAAAAGATCGTGGTGCCCTGTGTTATTTATGGTGGCCAGATGGAGACATTAGTAAGGAACCCCAGACCCACCAGATGATGGTTCATGTTTTTGGGGCGACCTCATCCCCTAGCGTGTGTGGATTCGCTCTCAGGCAACTGGGGAAAGAATTTGGAGCAGATTTCTCACCAGAAACTATTGAGGCATTGAAAAATAATTTTTATGTGGACGATTTGCTCATTTCCTTTGATGATGAATCCAGTACTCTTGACACTATCAATGAATTGGTTGAATTATTGAATAAGGCGGGTTTCAAACTCACGAAGTTTTTATCATCCAGTCGTGATGTACTAAAGATGATCCCTCATGAAGAACTGACGCCAGTGTACAAGGATTTGGAGATCAACAAAGATCGCTTGCCGGCAGAAAGAGCTCTGGGTGTGTATTGGGACGTAGAGCAAGATAAACTCAGCCTCTTTGTGAAAGAAAAGGATTACAGCCCGACTAGACGGGGGGTTTTGTCATCTATCTCATCAGTGTTTGATCCCCTGGGGTTGGCCGGGCCCCTCATACTTCCTGGTAGGGAAATAAACCAAGAATTATGTAGGTTAAACTATGGGTGGGACGATGTGTTACCTGATAACATCCTTGAGCGTTGGAAGGTCTGGAGACGAGAGTTAGAGGGTCTTAATGGATTTGGGCCTAGTAGGTGCTTAAAACCATTTGAGTTCAAAGATTATGAAACTGTAGAGCTGCACCATTTTGCAGACGCCGCTGAATGTCATGGTTATGGGACATCGTCATATTTACGCTTTGTAAGTGCGACCAAGGGTGTTTTCTGCAGTTTTGTGTATGGGAAGTCAAGGGTGAAGCCTTTGCGTGGTGGAATTACAGTCCCGAAATTAGAGTTGACTGCAGCGACTGTATTAGCTTCAGTTCATAAGATGTTACAGAGAGAGATTTTAGATAAACTGCCCATACATAGAGTTGTTTTTTGGACAGACTCGATTATAGTTCTGAAGTATTTGAGAAATCAGAGCAAGAGGTTTACAACTTTTGTAAGTAATCGAGTGGCGAAAATCAAAGAGGTTTCAAATGTATCGCAGTGGCGTCATGTGAGATCTGAGGATAATGTAGCAGATTTGGCTTCGAGAGGAATCAGAGCAGGCGAACAAGAAAAGTTACACAATTGGATAAATGGTCCACCTTTTTTGTGGCGTGATGAGAGTGAGTGGCCTCCACAGCCAGCAGAGTTAGCAGATGAGTTGCAAGAAGGCGAAGAGGGTGTCAAGAAGGACGTTAGTACTGCTAAGATCGTTGTTAATGCAGTGAATGCAGACGAATGTTTGTGGAGTTCGTTATTGGTGAAATTTTCGCGTTGGAATAAACTAAGAAGAACAGTTGCATGGTTATTAAAAGCTGTTGATATATTTAAGAGCTTTTTAAACAAAGTTGATAATGAAGAGAAGTGTCCGATGCAAAGAGGAGAACTAGAAGTGCAAGATTTGTTGAGAGCAGAAGAAGTTATTGTCCGTGCTGTACAAAGAGAAGCATTTGAAGGTACAGAGTTTGAAAGGGAGAGAAGGAAAAGAGGAAGGTTGGCAAAGTTAAAACCAGTTTTGGAAGATGGAATTTTAAGAGTTGGGGGCAGGCTTCATAACTCCACTCTACCACATAGTGCAAGACATCCCATGATCATGCCATCAAATCACCATGTCACGACGTTGCTCATTATTTATTATCATGTGCTCAATGGTCATACAGGCTCACAACAGGTTTTATCAAGGCTTAGAGAACGTTTCTGGATAGTTAGTGGTATTTCATCTGTGCGGAGAGTTTTGAGGAAATGCCATGAATGCAGAAGGCAATTGGAGCGTGTAGGTGAACAGCAGATGGCGCCATTACCGGCCATACGGGTTTCATCAGACGCATATCACATCATATATCCATTTGCAGCAGTAGGTATCGACTTTTTCGGCCCGCTCTATACTTGCAAAGAAAGAGCTACAAGATCTGCAAAGAACGTCGCTGTTAACAAGAGATATGGCTGCATCTTTACCTGTCTGAGATACAGGGCAGTCCATATTGAGATGGTCAAAGATCTTGCTACGGACAGCTTCATAAATGCGATGATGCGCTTCATATCACGCCGCGCATCACCTCGAGTAATTTTTTCGGATAATGGCTCAAATTTCCGAGGAGCAGAGAACGATGTTATCGACGCCCTGAAAGCCTGGGACCTAAACAAGATCGGAAAATTCTTCACAGACAACCTCATCACCTGGAATTTTCATCCGCCGGCTTCGAGTCATCAAGGTGGCGTATGGGAAAGGTTAATAAGATCAATAAGACGTATACTCCATTCCTTGATTGGACAGAACATCATTGACGATGAAACACTAAGGACGTTCCTTTGTGAAGCTGAGAAAATCATGAATGATCGCCCTATCATTCGTGCATCGGAAGATCCCGAGGATTTGGAAGCACTTACTCCGAATCACATCTTGTTGATGCGCCAGAATCTATCGACGAACCCCAGAGACTTCCAAGACGAAGAAAAATTTCGAGCAAGATGGAAATTCGTTCATCTTCTTGCCAACATGTTTTGGAAACGCTGGATAAGGGAGTATCTTCCCACCTTGCAACAGCGTCAAAGGTGGCTTGAGAAGCGAGCCAACTTCAAGGTAGGCGATTTAGTTCTTCTTGTCGAGAAAAACGTTCCTCGAGGTCAATGGCCAAAGGGAATAATTGAGGACACGTATCCAGATAAAGATGAATTAGTACGAAGAGTTGTCGTTCGAACTGCTACAGGAGTTTACGTCAGAGATATCAGAAAAATCTGTATGTTGGAGGAAGATTTATTGACACTGTACGAAAATCAAAACTTGCGCCAGTGAAAATGGACACTTCAAGAATGCGCAATTTTTAGAAATTTTAGACTGTAGGATTTAGGAAAAGACTCAGTAGTCTTTTGGGTGGGACTGTGTTGGCCCCAGCCAAAGCGACAACGTCATTAAGTAATCACTGTCCTTTCATGTTCCGAATCTTAAGGAGGACATCCTGTTTACGGATAACATTTTAAGTACCTTTACCGGTTTTGTAGGCGTTTTGTTCTATTTTTGATCCATCCTTAAATGTATGGACTTTTCCTTCTACGATGGAC
>JAAAKL020009520.1:0-15035 GCA_010016065.2 Carybdea cf. marsupialis auct. non (Linnaeus, 1758)
GGCGGGTCTTTTTCCTTTGAGATTACCAAAACAAATGTTTTCTTGCAATTTATGGAAAAGCCCTTCTTTTCACTTTCCTCAGCTACTCTGATTAGAATAGTTTGAAGCTTCTCTACCGAGTCGACAATTAGAGCTGTGTCGTCCGCGTATCTGATGTTGTATAATATTGTTTTCCCTATTGATATTCCGTCTAAATCCTGTATTTCTTTCAGGTGTATTTCCCATACCACTGAAAACAATTCTTGTGATGCTACGCAGCCCTGTCCAACCCCTCGTTTAATGTGAACCAAATCCCCATATTGACCATATACTCTGACTGTTGCTTTCTTCTCCGAATACAAATTTCTCGATAAACTTAGACCTTTTCCATCCAAATTTACTAAATTTAAGTCATTTAAAACCTTAAACATTACCTGATGTTTCACTTTGTCAAATGTTTTGGCGTAGTCAATGAAACAAATAAATACATTCTTGTTCATTTCAAGTGCTCGCTCACCGAAAGCGCTAAGAATAAACATTGTATTTATGATTCCCTTTCCTTTCATAAAACCGTATTGCTGATTTGTTATCTCATGTTTTGTGACTCTCCTCATTCTCTCTAATCAAACTGATAAAATGATCTTGATCATCACACTCATAAGACTTATAGTACGGTGTAGCTCACATTCGGTAGCACCTGGCTTTTTTGGAAGAGCTGTGCACACCAATTTACATATCCTCCGGGATACATCCGGTTTCATACATGGTGTTAGTCAAAGAGTGAAGCTTTTCAATACCATGCTCCTCAAGAGCTAGTATCATTTCTGCTGTGTTATTGTCTGGTCCACAAGCTTCATTCCTTTTCAGCTCACAAACTGCACTGGCTATCTCTCCTTGCAGGATTTCCGGACCCTCTACTGGTGTTCTGATCTCTGGTTTGTTCCCTCTACGGTCTTCAAACAGTTCTTGTATGTTTTCACTCCACCTATTTATAATTTGGTCCTTTTTCATAATGACAGTGCCGTCTTTGGCCTTTATGTAGCTAGAAACTGTGCATGTCCTACTCCCTTGTAGTTCTTTGATCTTATTATAAACTGCTCCATTGTGTCTTTGTTGGAGCTCTTCAATTTTAGTATATTGTTGGTTGAACTACTTCTCCTTTTCGTCAAAACATTTTCTCTTTAACAGCTGGTTTAATTGCTTATATTGCTGTTTATTATGTTTCACCTTTCACGTTTGTTCCATTAGCTGCAAGACTTCTGTTGTCATCCAGTTTTTGTGTTTTTTCTTGCCTTTCCTTTGGTAAAATCACTTCGGCTGATTCAGTTAAAATCTCTTGGAAATTTCCATTGTCCCTCGATCGTGTCCATGCTTACATCAATAGTGTCAAACCTAGTTCTTACTTCCACTTGGTAATTGAGCTTCAACTCTTGGTCATCAATTTTTGTGTCTACCTGATATTGTTTTGGTGACTGTTTTCCCTTTCTAACTTGACATGCAGATGACTTACAACTAGACAATGATTACTTGTATGATTATGTCTGCTCCCGGTAGATTTTAAACCCGATCAATAGCATTTCTGAAGCGCCTGTTGATGGTTATGTTATCAATCCGGTTTCTATACTTGTTGTCTAGGCTTTTCCAGGTTTTTCTTGTTACCTATTCCATATTGATGTTCTGTCGTATGCATATTTCATAGATGCATGTATTTTTATAGAACAAAAGCCGCACAGTGCACCCCTCCCCCCCCCTCCAACACACCTTGCCTGCTTCAATTTCGTGAAAGACGGAATTCGGGCAAAATTGATCGCAAATATTCTGGTAAAAAAACCTTTTAGTAATTTGTATTCAGGTTTTGTTAAAATTTTGTGAAACATAAACCTACCAAATTCAAAGTTGCTTCAGTACAACAGATGTGTAATTCGGACAGCAAAAGTTAACTATTGAATAGAACTACCTCTGTAAATTTATGTGTCTGTATACACGGTGTGTTTTTCCGAGGATACCGTCATAGAAGTGACATTCAGTGCTATGAGACTTCATGATGTTAGCATTTATAAAATGTAAGTTAAGTCAGTGCATAATACTACTATGTATGTCTAAGGATTTGAAATTTAGGTAAAGAGACACTAATACACATCCTAGAAGAAACAGGAATGGTTTGACATTGACAAGACCTGACCATCATCTGTGGATACGACTTCTTCCTCCGCCCAACTCCGTGTAAGTTCAGGTGGTAGTGTTCAAAATTTCGTATGTTACACACTATTTCAAACTACAATACAGGAGACACGAGAGAGGCTTCTGAAAACTAAAACGTGTCTCTGATTGTAAATGGGTTGAGGACGTCTGAGAAAGCTGGGATCCAACATATTTAGGAAACTCTGCCATTTTAATGACGTCAGCTGCGTCGAGAAATATTAGAATTATCACGCTCCGTGTAAGTATCAGTTGAATGTAAGTGAGAATAACTAAACATTGTCTTCATCATTAAACGTAGGTAACCACTGGAGCCCATGGAGTTCATACGGTCCATGTTCGGATTACTGTTACAAAAAGAGACAGCGCTTTTGTGCAAGTGACAACATGGAGAATTGCAATGGCGCCAATGCGCATGGAGTTCAGTCGGAGGTAGCCAAGTGTAAACAGGATGCTACCGAATGCTATGGTAATGTATGAGTTAATCATACTTTTAAGTGGGGACAAATTGTATTTTGAATATTATTATTATCTATGTTCTAGCTTTCGCTCTGGCTGTTCTTATAACCGTGTAGTACTCTTGCTAGGCGAGTCATAAAAAGAAACAAGGGCTACCAAGAGGTCCTTCCCCTCATCTTACAACCGTAAGACTCTTCTTAGAACCGTAGCTGTTCCTAACAAGGCAGTTTTTTGCATCTTCGGGATGTTTGTCGGAATGTTAAGCTTCTCAATCCACTTTCCGATTTCATTTGTAACACTACCAAGGGCCCCTATTACTATAGGCACAACTTGCACTTTTTCATCTTCCACAACCATCCTATCTCTAATTTAAGATCCTGATACTTTGCAATCTTTTCTCTCTCCTTGTCTGATATCCTGACATCCACAGACACTGCAATGTCAACAATGACGCATGTTTTCTCTTTCTTGTCAACTAGTGACAATGTCGGGCCTCCTAGCCTGTACGACATTATCACACTGTATGTTGACATCCCAGAGAATCTTTACATCATTATTTTCAATTATGGCTTCAGGAGTGTGTTTGTACCACTTATCTTTGTGCTCAAATCAAAACCTCTTGCATAAATCCCAATGAATCTTCTCAGCAACATTATTGTGTCGCCTCTTATATTCTTTCTGTGTAAGTTTTTACGTGTGCAAACTATATGTTGCATGCTCTTTTCTCTTTTCCCACACATTCTGCATAAAGGGCTATCAATCTTCTTATCAACGTAATACTTGACATAATTTGTTCAAATTGCCTGTTCCTGTGCAGTGCGCAATAAAGCCTCAGTCTCAATTTTAATGTCACTTCTAGATAGCCAGTCCCATATCATGTCCTTAGCTGGGTTTTCTGGTCTTTGTCCAACAAACTGCCCAGACATCTTCTTTTCAACCCATTTACTCATTAGCTCCTAGGCTTTTTGCAATTTAAATTCATCAGCCGTAGTTGTACCTTCTGTTTAGACTTTAAAATTAACCTCATCCTCCTTTCCTATTCTCTTATTGTTTTCACCTTCATCTCATCCTCTTTAATCTTATCAAGCTCAACTATACCCAAGTACATGTAGCCTTCATCTCCCACCTCATTCATCACCTCACCACTAGGCAGTTTTATGCCATCACAACTCACCATTTTTCCTCTCTTAAATATCAGGACACTACACTTCTTGATTCCGAAAGAGTCTATCTGTTCCTCAGTTTTCCCATACGGTTTGAGGTCATCATGAATAATAGATTATTTAAATGAAATTCTCTCTTTCCCCAATCATACCTTACCTTCACCTTCCTTAAAGCCAACAACAAAGGAATCATACTCAATACAAAAAGTAATGGTGATAAGCTGTCTCCCTGGGAAATTCCTCTGTTTACATTTACGTCTCGAAGCTCCTGTCCATTTGAAGTGAGGGAAAGCTTCAAATTTTCCTTATTTTTCCCCAAGAATTTATGTACATTTTCAGCAATCCCAGATACTTCCATACACTCTTTAATCCAACTATGGGGTACAAAATCATAAGCCTTCTTATAATCGACCCACGCCATAGCAAGATTTGTATGTCTTCCCCTCGATCTTTAAGTATGGTCTTGTCAATCAATAGTTGATCCTTTGTTCCCCTATTGTTACGTCTATAGCCTTTCTGTTCTTCTGGCAACAAAGTCTGTCCATCTAAATAAGCATACATATCATCGGCAATTACACCTGTTAATAACTTCCACATTGGCAGAAGACATGTCATTGGTCGAAAATTATCAACAGCATTGCCTCTTGAGTGATCTTTCTGGCAAAGTACTGTGCAAGCATGTGTCATCCATTCTGGCAAATCACTCCTCCTCATCAAAGTATCATTAAGATGTGCAGCGATTCTCCCATGAAGGCCTTTGAGGTTTTTAATCCAAAATCCTTGCACTTTGTCTTTTCCGGGGGCCTTCCAATTAGGTATCTTCCTACAGTGCTTCTTTATCTTTTTAATATCTATCACCAACTCTTCTTGGAGATGTTGTTCCCAAACCATATCCTTCTTTATGTCCTTAAACCAGTTTCCCTCTTTGTTATGTTCCTTCTCTACACTCCAGATCCCACACTCCCAACTCCCTACTCTCATCAGCATTTGGTGTATCTGTTGACCTTGCCTCTCCACTACCATTCAACTCTGTATATAGCTTTTCCTGGTCAACATTAAAGACTCTATTTTGCCTAAACTGTGTAATTCGCTGTTCATACCTTTTAATTTTCGTACCTTTGGCTACAATCCTTTGCTTCATTTCTTCCATAACAGTTTTCATCCCTTTTCTCTTCACTCCATACTTCTCCTCTAGATCTTTCACTTTGCATTGCTTTTTGGGTCCTACCTCTCCCCTTGGAATCTCTGTTCAGCAAGTTGATATTCTGTCTCAGTCTCCTTAATATCCCCTTCAATTCTTCGTTTCCACCTTGGTTCTTTCCTTTGTTTGAGTTCAAACCTCTTTAATCCCATTTGTTTGGCAACCCACACACTCGCAGCATTGATGATGTCGTTTGTTTCACTGATGTTATTAGTTTTAACAAATCTAATTGCAGAGTTCGCTTTCTCAGTTTTGGCTTTCAGAGATTTCCTGCCGAACTTTTAAAATAAAATTCCTATACTTGCCTTTTTCTCTCGCATTATTTTTTTTAATCGGTCAATGATTTGCTTCTGTTCTTTACACATCTCTCCAGCATTGTCCTCTACATTTTTGATAACTTCTACATCAATAATAGTACTCTCTTCTCTGTTCTGATCAACTTCACTCTCTACAGTTGTTCTCTCTCCTATTGCAACTTCATCCACCACATCTACAACTACATCTGACTCATTGTCTACTGGTCTCTTGATCATCTCTAACTCTAATTCTGAAAACCATCCACTTTTCTTGATAGCCCTCGCTTGATCACAGATGCATTATTGTTCCATCAATTCAAATATTCCTCTGTCTTTCCATTCTCTAAACAACCTTTGTCTGTATCCCCTGATAGGTTTTCCTTTATCATCAAACGGCTTACTTCGGTCAAAACACTCCATAACCACCCTGTTTGCTTCCCTATTCCATTTCATTCTAGCAGTAGCAGAATGGCGACCGGGTCCCCGCTGCTGTGCATAGGAACACCTTTCGGGCGAGGGACCTTCACAATACGTTCCAGCCCCATTCACGCCGTTATTTTCATAAATCTGATTCGACATTTTTCACTTAATATATTATATTATATCGTTTTAGCATCTGCGCTGGCTGTTCTTATTGCCGTGATTTTCCTCTTGCTAGGTGGGTCACAACTAGTAACCAAGGGCTAACAAGAGTGCTTTCTTTCTTTATAATTCCAACACCTTTCTCAGTATCCTCGGGAAGCCTTTTGTTACACTTCCAAGAGCTCCAATCACCACGGGTACCCCCTGTACACTTTTCATTTTCCAAATCCTTCTCACTTCCCTCTTCAGGTCCTGATACTTCTCCATCTTTTTCTTTTCCTTTTCCTTCTCCTCTACTCGCACGTCGGCTGGTACAGCAACGTCAACAATCACACACGACCTCTCCTTCTTATCAATTATTACAATGTCCGGCCTTCTAGCTTCGATCACATGGTCACACTGTATATTGATGTCCCAAAGTATCTTCATAGTCTCATTCTCTAATGTCCCTTCTGGAGTATGATGATACCACTTCTCACTACATTCAAATTGATGCTTTTTGCATAAATCCAAGTGGATTTTCCGGGCAACATTATCGTGTCGTCTCTTGTATTTCTTCTATGCGAGCTTTCCACACTCGCTTACAATATTTTGGACGGTTTCTCCTCTGTACCCACACATTCTACACATTTCTACACATTTTTCAATTAATATATTATATTATGTTATTATTATTATTATTATTATTATCATTATTATAATTATTACTATTATTAAAGTACCAATACACTTCTGACTATAATTGACACGTTAAAGATAGACAACAGTATTTTCTTATTCAAGAAAATTGTAAGTTGTTCTGTAAGAACTACGTATTTTAATTTCTGTAGAAAGAATAAAGATTGGCCGAAACCTGAAGTCTTAGTATGGTAGCTTAATGATTTTCTAGAAGTAGTCGAGTTTATTTTATTCATTTTTACTCTGTTTATTACTTTTGGTTGTTGCTATTACTGTTGCTGTTGTATGCAAGATATTTTTGTAAGCTACATATATCATAATTAGCAACGGATATACCTATTGTAGTGAGTATTCTGCTATGTAATCATGTAAAGGTAAGTATTATTACTACCTGTAGCATTAACACACAGTAGATAATAAAATATATTTCCCATATCTTTAAGTACCCAGGGTCTTTCTCAAAATCTGTGCTGACCTTAACAAACAAGCTATTTGCAGTAAATAAGTGCCGACCTTGACACCGTGCTTCTTTATCCATCCTTCAAGATGGGTTCTTGCTGTGCCAAAAGCAGCGACTATTAGTATTATTGTTATCATCATTATCATTGGTATTAGTTTAAATTATAAATCATTGAGTAAAAAATTCCTAAATTATTATAATTTTCCCTCTATCAACCTAAATTTGAGTTCTATAGGCGCCATTGCTAATAACTGCAAATACTTCAGACATGCTGAGTCGTCTTAATATATATTATGTCGAGTTCATTTTTTTAAAAGATTATTTCATGCATTGTCCGCTGAACTTATTTATCTTCTGCAAACTTTATTCGGAATGGCGCAGTCAAAATTTAATTGTTTGAACATGTTGCCACAATGTCGGAAATTATCAACGATGCTCGGTTAAAAGAACGTAGTGTAACAGTGACATTAATTGACCTTAGAAATGCTTTTGGGAAAGTAAATCATAATTTGATCACGTCAGTGCTTAAGTATCATCATGTTCCTGACGAGATATGCAGCATAGTTGATAATCTCTACTCACAGTTCTTCACGGCAGTTATTACGGATATGTTCGTATGTGATTTCTTGAGAGTCGAGAAAGGAGTCCTACAAGGTGATTGCCTTAATCCCTTGTTGTTTACTTTGCTGATGATTTACTTTTGTTTGCTTTATCCAGAAGGACAAATTCAGGCAAATTGTTTATAGCTTAGCCAAGAGATGTATGCCGCGACACTGGTTCCACTTTGCTGACGACGCTGCATCAGTTAAAGGTATCGAGAGCGAAAATATCTTGCTGAACGCGTTTAGTAGCTGGTGCAATTGGTGCGATATGATAATAAGAGTCGATAAGTGCCACTCCTTCGGTCTCAAGAAGTCAGGAACTAGAGCAACGCAGTTTAAACCCAAGGTATTCTTTAATAATTAAATGATACAACCAGTAGATATCGACGAGTCCTTGATGTACCTCGGCTGATCATTTGATTTCAATCTCTCCTTCCATAAAAGAGAGACTCGTTGAAACTACCACATCCTTGATGGACATTGTCACAGCGCTACCACATCATCCGAGGAATAAAATACACATATAACAGCGACATGTTCTTTCTAAACTAAGTTGAGATCTAATTATTGCCGACGTTGGTCTCACCTGGGTCTAGCAAATCTTCAATAACAAGATTTCTTCGTATCTTCGATTATGGCTTTAAATTCCGGAACCTAACAAATTGCTCAGCTCGCCCGCCGGCGATAGTGTCGTCATAATTTCTACCAAATACACCCAATGTCAAGTCACGTTTAGAAGCAGACTCGCCACGTCAAGAAAGCCGACTTTCGTTATGGAAAAGATGTCACTTTAGAAAAATCCAATGTCCAATTAGACAAGTATAAAAACACAAGAGAAGCTATCAGAGACATCCGTAAAATGAAGAAAAATAAGATTATCTCAAACTAGCTACACAAAAGCTGGTCATCTCTTCAATTTGGCAATATGGTATGCCAACGTTCTATAGTGAATGGGGTAAAGTGCTTGACAGCCTACCGAGAAATGTATGCAACTTTGTAGGACGATATTTGAACAATAGTCTTCCAATGACACTAGCCAACACAGATCGAACCCAGTCATGTCGTCAGACTACATCCTCTGCTCTCTGCCCCAGACCCTTGGCCATGTTGTTGCTGGCTGTCCTGCTGCACTGAACGAAAAGAGTTACAATTGGCGACATAACTCGGTTCTCCTGAGCATTGCAAAAATCCTTCAATCTAAGGCCGATATTACAGTTTACTCCGACGTAGATGAAGATTCTTCATTCCTGGAGACGATAAGCGGCCAGAGTTTTGCGGCCGGAAGATGATTAACATAAGCATTCGGTGCACTTATTACATCTTCTGTAGACGAGGTAAAGAATGGAGAAATCCAGCACTTATGAACTGCTGAAAACACTCTTTGATGACCTCTATATATGTCATGCTAAATAGTTACGAGTGACATTAAGAGGTTATAGTTGTAAGTATGTATCCCATGAAAATCCAGAATTAAAGCTGAAGTTTGAAAAAAAATTATTGTTGTTATTATTCAAGGGTCACTGTTTGCAGATCACACGGCAGTGATTTCTTCGGTTTCATCTAACAACCAGATCCTCTTTATTTCAAATGGAGTATCTGGGGTAATTGCAACTTTAGGATTGATCAATGTATTGCTTTTGGGATAAAGAGGCCAAGACTGGTCTTCAAGAATGCAAGCGTTAGCCAGCAACATGTTTGATAGGCCACTGCCAGCAAGAAGTTCCTATTCCCAGAGAACAATTAAGTGTGCTACGAATGAAAGTTTCTTGTATGACCCAAGACATTTCTTCATACTGCGTGTTAGCTTCGGCTGTCTAGACACCAGATTGGTGAAATATCAGGAGCTCTCCCTCCTAAATGAGTCTCCTATGTCAGTTTAAATGAGTGAATCATTCACGAACAATTGCCAAAGAAATGCTGCCCACATCAAAATTGAAGATGGTTCATTCGAAGCAGTTTGCATGCTATTGCTGTAACCGATTGCTTTCACATGCCTTCTCCGCGTAGGAACACTCGATTGAAGGAAGAACTGGAAGCTTAAAACCCGTGATCTCATTGAAAATAAACACAGATGCAGGATAAAAACACTAGAGCAGCTGTGTTTATTTCAGAGGAGATAGGGATTCACGAGGCCATTGCATTATGACACTAAGCACGAAAGAGAAAGAATCAGAAACACCATACATCTGACTTTTGCGGAATCAATGATCGGAATCTCTTATACACTCCAGCAAATGGGAGCTTGAGGATTATTTGTGAGGACTCGTATGTAAAAGAGGAACTAAGTCAGATACAGGTAGAAGATAAGATTCATCAGAAAGTTCTGCAAATGAAACCGAAATAGATGCCGATACAGTAGCAGAGGCAGTAGCAGAGGCAGTAGCAAAGGCAGTAGCAGAGCCAGTAGCAGAGCCAGTAGCAGAGCCAGTAGAAGGGCAAGTCGTTGAGCACAGCACTATGGGTAGTGGGGAGATTATGATTTGGTTCGTATCGTTCATGTTGCGAGGACAATAGCGACTTTTAATGATCTAAGGGAGTCAGTTTAACGTTGTAAAATATAGTTTGCTTTTTGTCATCTTTTACGAAGAATTTCATCTTTTTTTTCATTGATGGTGATATAATTGCAGCGCTACTTTTTTATGCGAGCATTTTTTACACAAAACATAAACAAGATTAAGTTACAAAATGGTTATTTTTGTGGAGTTATTTTTCTTGAAGTTACTAATATTGGGTATATATCTCTACTGTATGTGGATGTATCTATTATATATCGAGTATATATCTATTTAGTTTAAATTTTCCATAAAGAAATTAGTTTGAAAATTATTATCTCCTTCTTAAAATAAAGTGAATGGAGAAAGGGAATAAGTAACAATGCTACTGAATAAAAGCAAGCACTTCCGCATGTCCACAAAAGTAATACAAGTACAAAAAAATGAATGTCAAAAACATGATCAGACAAATAAGTCAGAACTGATACAAGACAAGCAAACAAATATACAAATAAACAACATGCAAAGAAGGACGATGTTAATGGCAACAGAAAAGTAGGACGACTGTTGGTTCATAATTTTAAAGTTGCCGTGTTCAACAGTTGATAAATATTTCATTAAATTTCCTCCTCACGGGTAAATGTAAAATGTTATCAAGAGTACATTTTCTGAGGCGCAACCTAATATATATGATTCCCTTACCAGTCTACTGTAGCTTGATCTCCAGTGTAATTGGGTGCACTGTTCTTTTCACATAAATAGGCAAGGTTCTCTCCATAATCTTTAGCATCAGAGTGCACTAACTTCCCATTTTTCGCGAGTTCCTTTGCATACTCTTCACATTCCTTGTTCAATGTGTCATCCAATTGCATTTCTTGGGATCCGTGAATCTTTCTAAAATTGTTATGTGCTTTGAGGGCTGCTTGTCTGTATTCATCACCTGACAAAAAGAAAATGATATGTTTCTACATGCTACTTTCATGGATAACGATGCAGGAAAAATGAAAACGTTTTGCATAGTATGGGGACGTTAAGAACTCATTCTTGCCTTCTGATTACAGCACAAAAGAGAAAAGCTACTAGTCGATTAGTTACACGTGACACAAGTTCTATATCGAGAAGAGAGGATATGAAATGACAACTTATCGAAAATGAGTTATCATATTGAATTTAAAGAGAAAAAAGAGAAAAACTACTAGTCGATTAGTTACACGTGGTACAAGTTCTATATCGAGAAGAGAGGATATGAAATGACAACTTATCGAAAATGAGTTATCATATTGAATTTAACCCGGTATCCATGCGCTAGAGACTTGCGATATTCTTCCGATTGACCACGGAGATTCCAAATATCACGTCATCTTTCAAGTCGCCACAGTAACTACTAATCTTCTACCTTTGGAGATAGACGTCCAGCTCTAAACAATTTTTGAGGCCAGCGACCTTGCTCCATGTGACTTGACAGATGAAGGGTTCCAATTAGGCTCTTAAATTGGTACAATAGCCATTGATAATTGTAAAATATTGACAAGAAGAAAAGATTTTAAATGAAATATTTTAAATAATTCCAGTTGTTAAGTATTTTTTGCTTTTCAGATTTATAGTCCAAACTTCACATGGTAACATTACAAACACTCTATTTTATGAGAAAAATGTAATTTCTCTATCATAGACTTTAAAGTTGCCTACTTCTTCTCTATTGAGTTTAAGAGGTCGTTGTTTTAAGAAGCATAGGGGTTTATAAGTCAAATATAATCTTTGGCAATTGATAAGCCAGGGAAACGAATTCTTCCGATGAAGATAATAGTGCAGCACAAGATACATAAATATTTATATCGGAACATATTTTTATGAGTTTTTTCTTACAAATAAATAAGAACACCGAAGCTATGGTGCGAATAAACATGATGATATCTTCGTTCAATCAATGATATAACTAAGCTTTCGATCTTAACAAACATCATCTTCAGAGGTCTTATGAAAGATCGTTACAAACGTTACATGTGGAAAAGTGCATACAATGAATTGAAAAGGAAGGTACAAATTGTAAACAAGGGAGACAAATTTAGCGAAACAAGGTGAAACGGGTACAGTGAATAATACGGAACAACAAGTGTGGACAAGCATGGGCTTTCTGTGTGCTCTCCATCATTCGCCGATAAAATAATAACAGATACGAAAACAGGCTGGGATTAGATATCAATCTATACAATAGAATACATCAACCAACTAACAAGTGATGCAGCGAGTGGGAGAGCGAGAAGGGAGCCGAGCTTTAATTCATAGTTAAAAACCGTGGGAGTTTAGAAACAAAATATATTCTTTGAGTAGAAATTGCAATGAGGCTGATGTAAAAAAATATAATGCAAAGATCGAATGAGAAATGTCAGTAGCATTTGTAGGAATATGGAAAAAAAGGAAGAGCAGAACTGCTTTTCTAGTTCTGGGTGAAACGCCCAGCTAGTCGGCTGGTTTAATGAATTTTTACAAGACAATTGCGTTGGAAAGCCCTTTCGCCAAGAAAATATGAAAGAAATCGTAGACACTAAATACGCTTAGTTGTAAATCGAATAAATATGTTTCCACAGATAAGTGAACTTAAACACTTTGAATCTACTCTTATTACTACGATAGAAATAGTAAAATTACAAGTTTGGAACTCTTCCTTTCTAAACCACTTAGAGACCAAATAGGGACGTTATCGATAAAATACATCAAGGCATAAGCTTTACGGCATAAAGGATTTAGACTCGTCGTCTTTGCTAATAGGACTACTAACATTTATTTAAAAAGATGGAGTTGGATATAAGCAGTTGCTCCAAAACAATCTAACAAGGGGATACTAATGAGCTGTGGAATCAACGTTGAAGGACGTTAACCTCGAAGTGAGCAAAATAGCAAAGTAAATGAAAAAGCTAAAGGATTCAGATAATGTGTGAACGAGAGGTCTTTGTTACTCTTGAAACAATTTCTTTAAATTGGTGCCATGTAGGTGAATAATAATAAATTTTGCCAAAAGTGAAAATGGGTAAGCAAATAAAAGAATACTAAACAAAATTAATGTCAGTGTTGGAAAAACCGATGGAAAAACACGTACTCTTTCATCTACTGGTTTACTAGCATATAAAACTAAGCAAATTGTAGGTTTTGATAGTGTTGTTTTGTTTTGATAGTGTTGATTTCTACTCGTCCATTTCTGAAGGCCACGAATTATGAGACACGTAGATAAACAAGTAGGTAGGCTTCTATTGTAGACTAGGATACAAGTGTCATAATGCGTTTCCCTCAATAAACATGACTGTATACGGCTCTAGTAGGTCCTGAACGCGGTAACTACAGTGCCGAAAACAACGCCTTAACGACTGCAATGAACAATGAAATAGTTGATGGTTATAAATCTATGAATAACAGAATTGCTAGTCCTTACTTATATTCTGCTATTTATTTTATATATCGGGGTCCCTTTAGTCCTGATATTTTGCTCTAAATTTAACTTACTTAGTAAAAAACTTCGGTAACACTTAACCACACTACAAAGCACTTAGGAATTAAGTACTTTCTTCGCCCCGGGACCCTTGGTTACCTTCAGAAATTGCGAAACGGTCAGCTACCTGTAGTGAGATCTAATGTTCAGCGAGACCAAGAAAAAGAGGTGATTTTAGATATGGGCAGGCCAGATGGAAAACGCTCAACATGAGAAAACAAATAAGTTTCAAGGTAAGGGGGTTGAAAGTTTTGTATAAATCATGAACTCAATAGTATGTACCTTATGCAACGCAAAGTATGCGGCTTGTAGTACGTAGGGAAATGTACCATGGAATGACGTGAAAGATGGAGTAGCTACGAAGCAAACGGTCGCCAGGCAGACAAAAACGAAGATCACTTCCAGCCTGCACTTTTTAGCCATTTTAAACAGGTAAAACATCACGGCTTTTACACAGATGTAGACGTACGTACCACTGATAGAGAAATCAGACCCTAAAATACCCAAACGCAGGGAAAAACTCTGGAAACACACACTCAGAACAATAGCTCCATCAGGTTTAAACGTGTTATGGTTGACCTTCGATGCGTTCATCTTTACAAATAATTGAAAGACAGAAATAATTCTTTCTTTTAGCCAAGTTCTTTTACGTAGTTAGGGTTTTTGGTTTTTGTTGTAAATAAGATAATTTGTGAAGGAGAGGATCAATGAGAAAGAGTATTTCGCGTGAAGGAAAGGGGTTTTTTTTATATGGCTTGAAGTAACTCACACACAAACAAACATAGATTGTGAAGACATGTAAGAGACGAACACAAGGTAAGTTCTACCGTGAAATACTTGACACTACCGATTTGACGTCTCTTGGTGGTGTTTTGGACTTACCTTTACTTGCAGTTATTATAATAATATGCTTACATTCTATTCACGCTCTACAAAATAAAGTTCGAACGTTGCGGTTGATTGGTCTTGATTAGGGATCTAGGTCTGAGAGTTGAGGGACGGTTGAAGCTTCATATACCTTGGCTTTCATGGTTCTCTCTTGTATTTTTATTCTGAGACCGAAATTTGAAAAAAGGTATGACTTTAAACTGTCTGCCTCCGCACACTTGGAGGTGTGCTTCTACCTTGATCTTTTGGTATTCCGGGTGGGACATATGCTGTCTATAAAGAACAAGTCTTTCTTTAATCGTTCTCCCTGTCTGCCCTATGTACATTTCCCCATTATTAGCCAGAGCAAGAAAATATGTAGAGGAGGTTCCTTGGATTGCAATTAAATGGAGAAAAGATCTGGAATGGTTTATTCGAATTTTTAAAGTTATGTTCTATACCTTCATTTAAATAAGTACAACATTCACAATTATACAAAAAATTTAGTGAAAGCAGATAAGTTAACTTTATTGAATATACCAACAGATATTCAAACAAAGTGTCGGCAAGGGG
>JAAAKL020009522.1:0-15034 GCA_010016065.2 Carybdea cf. marsupialis auct. non (Linnaeus, 1758)
TGCTCAGAAAATTCCGGCCCATTTTCATCGGCATCGGATTCAAAGTCGTCTTCATACTCGTCTGCAACACAATAGTAGTTACTAACAATGTCGTCTTTTTCGTATCCATTCCCAAACTCGTCAATGTTCCTTTGAATTTCAGAGTCGTGACGTTCCAAAAAAGATGGGGAATATGATGAGACGTGATTGTTTGTAGCATCTATGTTATCTTCGACAATTGGTGCTGACGACATTGATGGGAAATCCTGGTCAAAAGGAAAAGATTCACAAGAAGCTAAGAGAATTGCATAAAAAAACCGAAATGGTTGTCTCAAAACAAAAAAAAATATGGAAAAGCAATGTAAAAGTGAAGGATCAAGTTATCAAGCACCTTACTTAGGAATTACATCAAAGAGGATGCACGATGCACGACAGAGATTAAAAAGAGGATTGCAGGCGCCAAATCAGCATTTTCAAAGCTGCAAAACATCTTAAGAAATAAAACACTTAGTATGCAGACTAGGTTGAGTATCTTGAACTACTATTTTTACCCTGTGCTAATTTATACCAGTGAAGTTTGACTATCACCAATGAAGAGGCATTGAAAAGGGCTGGAATAGGTAGAAAGCTACTGTTAGATCTAAGAACAAGGCAGATGACATTTGTGGGGCACGTCTTACGAAAGAATGGACTGGAGAATCTAGTATTCAGTGGAAATATCGAGGGAAAGAGAAGCAGAGATAGGAAACGAATACTTTGTTTGTCAAGTTTGAAGGAGGGGATTGGAGAAAGAGGTAGAAAGTGCCATCAGGTGGCGCTTTATCGAATGGCTAAAGACAGGGAGCAGTGACACTCTGTGATGGCCTACGTGATAAGATATGCCAGCTACAAGAAGAAAGAATTGCATCAACTTCAGTGGCTTTTCTTCTTTTATTTTCTGTTTGTAAATGACGCAAAATTCACGTAAGAAGAAGTCATTGTTTTGTAGCCTTCTGTTGTCACTAATACTTAGATTTCTGTCTTCTATCTCAAAGTGAAAGTTTGAATTGACCTCTTAGCTATGCATGAAAATTAATTCAACGAATATCAGGAATAAGTAAGGTATCCGAAAATTAGGATTTGCTATCACTATCGACAAAGAACTTACATCAATTATAATCAAAAATTATCGATAAAGATAATTATCTTAGAAGTAGTACTAAAACTACTATCCGACATCTTTATTTTTATTACAGAAAACCAGATTGTGAGTCTTTATACATCATTTTGGACATTGATCTTAAAACAATAAGCATCCTCTATAAACAAACACATCTCCAACGTACCTTAGGTCAGATTAAGAATAGTTTTAGAACACTGCATCTAATTATGACGCTCAACTAAAGTCCAGTAGATTTGGCTATTTTACTTCTAATTTTGAACCAAAACCCGTAGCGCACTCGCGTATTCGAAGACTTAAGAGACGCAACATCATTTGATTCAACCCATCACTTAGTGTGACAGTTGCAACTAATATAGCAAACGTATTTCTTAGGATTCTTGATGAGTAGCTTCCTCAAAACTGAACTCTAAATTAAGTTCTCTTATCGTAACACTCTCTAGGCTAAGGTAACCTATTCTTCCATGCCAACCTTTTAAAGCGTTAAAATCAACACAACTCTAAGAGAATGCTTCATAAAAAGAAGGTTGCGAATACGAACAGTCATAAGGATTATTGTTTTCCACAATGTAAAGGTTGAACTGACAGTGTAGTGTATAATGCTGAGGCAAAAGAGACAGTGCTAGGGAAAGAAAAGGTACACTTTTGCTCGTGTAGTATTGAATTTAAAGAGCGCGTCACCACTCATGCCAAGACCTTGAGAAATTTTAAACTTGTGCTGAAGACTACGCTATCAAAACGAATGGGATCTAAACGTGCTAAAATTTAGGTACAACGTAACGAGGGGTATAGTTAAGTATACAATTATACCCACTGACAAATGTAACCTATTGAATAAACGTTCTGAACTGGTCTTGAAATGATGTCATAGGGGCTCTTTTGTTGTCAATAAATACGAGAAGAAATGACACCGTTTCATATTTTGAAGTTAAGGGACATTGTAAAAAGCACTGTAATTGAAGGTGACCCACAACGTTAAAAGAGTCTCGTCTTAGTATGATGTATGTATGTATGTGTGAATGTATATTTGTAGATATGTACGGATGAATTTGATTTAGCTTACCTGCTGTGTTGTTTTGGTGAGTTCAATTTCTTCGATCTCTTCATTATCGGAAAGATCCGTTAGAGTGAAGTCATCTTTGTTGTCTTCGTTAGCCAGTATGTCGTCCAATACGCTTTCAGGTAAACAAAAACTATGAGATCAGTTCACGATCAAGGAAGATAACATATATACAATCCAAAATATTGACACATCTAGATATACCTTACATTCCACTGCCTTGGCTGTTATAAGAATGCTTTAGCTGTCAGTTTTTACATAGTACTGTAATAGTTTAACGTGTTTCTGTTGCCTTTCCCACCTGGCTACCGCCGTTTTTTATCTTTTAAAAGGTAGTTGGCATCAACGTCAAAATTTTCTGCCGCAATGAAAGTTGCAATCGAAGCAGAGCTTTGCTTAATAACGTAATCAGATATCGGGAGCCTTTGATGGGTAGTTTCGTGTGTGTAAGTGGAATGTCGTCGTCACCATTTTAAGTCAATGAAGCAAATTTTCTCCTATCTTTTGGTGTTTTCTCTAGATTTTCGTTTCCGTTTGGGATTAGTTCTTTCTCTCAAACAATGGACATGCATATATAAATATACCGATACACATATTGTGAAAAAGGAAAGATTTCAAAATCATGTTCTATGTGAGGTCAATTTTGGTAAGTACAAACGCCTTGATATTCCTGTTATAATATGGAAGAGCTCAGATTTTGAAAACACGAAGACCCAAAAAGAATTCGGTTGGAAGACTTTCGTAAACATAGTCTATATTGGTAGGCTAGATTCAAGTCCTAACCATTTCTTGTGATTGATTGCAAATGAATACTATCTGTGTGATGAACATATTTTGCGACGTAGCAGGAGTGGGTTATCCAACACCACAGTAATCCTAAGCAAAGCAAAGTATAAAACGTGTCTAAACTAACTGCAAATGTACTGAGGAGGAGACAATGCAAGTTCTCCAATACTAGCTTATAGGTTAGAAGATACAATGGAAATTGTCACCTATAGGAGCAATAGCAGTTTACTTCAGCGAATATCAAACAACATAAATACAGGCAAGCTTCTATGATAACTCACCAGCACACAACATGATACCAAAATATCTATTTCAAAGTCTCAAGTAGGAGAGCTAAACATTTAGTTACCTGCACCCATTGAATATCAAGATTTACTTTATTGAATTTAGACCTATTGTTTATACTAACCTAAGACATTACAACCCTAACATACAGTGCTCCTCAACAACATATCAACACTTTGGCGCTTCGTTAATAGACTAACCTGCAAATAGCTTCCTGGTCCTCAATGACTTCGTTTTCCCAGTCGGAATCGTTGAATTCCTTATCAGAAATATCTGCATCGTCAGACTTTTCCTTGCTCTCTTCATTTGGCTGGCATCCTCTTACATCTTCGAAATGGATGAAACTGAACTCCTCTTCCTTATGAACAAAAAACTCTCGAGAAGGAGTGGCATCTGCCTCAGGAGACAAGGGCAGGATGCATGATTTGTTCTCCCCTGCAACAGAGTGTTGGTTCGTAAGGCATTCTTCCTTCTCTTCGCCCATGGTAACACACTCCATTTCTTTTGTCCCATCTTCAGCATTCATCGGTTGGTCAGAGCGAAATATATCCACATCCTTCTCACAATCATTGATCTCATCGTTTGAGGAATGAACAATGCCTTGAAACTCGTCCTCATGAGATACTTTAGATGCTACTTCAAGGAGAAGATCCTTTTCATTTAAGGTTTTCTGGAGAACATCAATGTCTCTTCTCATTCTCTCAACAGTCAAACCCAACTTCTCAGTCTCCATATCGCGATTAGAGATAATCTCTCGCATTGCGTCAACTACCTTGTTATCCAAATCTTCATCATCGGCAACGACGTCTACTCCAGACAAATGTTGAAGTTCACTTAAAATATTCTTGATACGAATCTTTTGATCATTGATCACAGAGCATTGACTTCGAATATTCTTATCACTTCTTCTTTGATCTTCTTCTGCCATAGAGAGTTGATGCTGCAAACATGAATTTTCCTCTTCACACTTATCAAGTCTGCTCATTAACGTCTGCTTTTGCTCCTTCAGGTTCCAGATTTCTTCTTGGTTGTTCTCAACAAACTCTTCAAGGACCTTGACTTTGATCTCCAAGTCTTCTTGGTACTCTTTCAAATGACCAGCATCTTTCTCTTTCTCAGTACAGTATTTTTCCATTGCCTCGGCCTTCTCCATGTTTTCTTTCATCAGCTTATTGGCGTCTTGCAGATTTTGATTCTCTTGTATCGATTGTTGATACTTTCGTTGTAATGTATCAATGTCCTTGTCCTTGCTACCAATTTGATGCTCCAGTTCTACCAATGAATCTCTCAGGAATTCTGTACCTTCAGCAAGCTTACAATTTTGATCTTCCAATATCTTGTATTGGTTTTCAATCTCCAAGTTCATTGATCTCACATCAAAGAGTGTAGAATGTAATCTATCATTCTCATTTTGCAGATTGTGCTTTGAGTCTTCCTCTTGACACAGATTTGTAGTCAAGGTCTGATTTTCTTGTTTCAACTTCAACAACTCTTTCTCTAGAAGTGTGCAACGTCTCGTCATTTCTTCCAAGTTCTTTTCCTCATTCTTTGATGCATCTTCTGTTTCCATGCTATCAAGGTTATCAGCCTGTATGTTAAACTTGCACTCCTCATGCTTCGGCTTAGTAAATGAGCTACTTCTGCCATCATCTTTAACTAGACTTTTGACGACTGATAGTTCATGAAGGACCTCATGAAATCTCTTTTCATTCAGTTTCCCTTGACTCGTCACTATCTCTAGTACACTTTCCATTGAATCATTCTTTCTTAATTCTTCGTCAGGGCATGCGCTTTGGCAGCTACCTTTAGATGGGACACCACCCTGTCCCATGCTCTTTGCAGCCGCTCCATTTTCCTTTAAACTTTGCAGCTTGAAGAGTTGTAAAGCTACTTGACTTTCAATTGATTTCTCTTGGGAACTTCGAACCATTTCTCGAAGTTCCTTGATCTGGCCGTCCTTAATGGAGAGCTCTTTAAGCAGCCTTTGACAGTCAGTAGCTGTACCATTGTTGTACTCCATTCCCGCCATCATGCAAAAAGTTGGCATCCAATGAAAATCAAGTTGTCATGAACCCAGAGAATGGAAACTCGATACCTGTCGATGTGTTTATCCGTTTAGGAGATGTCGCTAACACCTAATGTAGCTAAAGAAACGCGTTCTTGTAGAGTCCAAGTGTTTCTGGTCCTTGTTAGAAACGCTGTACTGTGCAAATGGACTTTGTAGTGGTTTAAGCGAAAGGTATGCAAGCGGTGAACAGTCGACGTTGCTTTTCGCACTGCCTATCTCAGTACCGTCTCGCTCGTCTGTGGCAGAACAAGTCGCATTCGGTAAGTTAGTTCACTATTCAATTTGACGTCACAAGTCTTTCCTTACGTCATAAACTTGCAAGAACGAGATCGCCGTTTTAGCTTCGATCCGTCTAGCATTTCGAAATCGAATCCATAATAGTACTTATTCATGTTGAAATTTCAGTTTCATGCTCCTTGGAAAAGAGCAAGAAATGCAAGCTTTTTTATAAGTTTTCTTTCGGCTAATAAAGTTTCTTAGTTTCCGTGTTCTAAAGTTTCTTATAGATTTTGAAGCAAAGGCTGAAAATGCATTTGAAATTCTGGTAACAAGTATATTCTTAAGATAAAGCACCTTGCTATTTAATCAGTACAACGACTACCTTACACATTAAGTATATTCTTATTAACTATTGTTGTACATAAACAATGAAGCTAAAATATATTACCCAGACGCATTATGTTTTAAACTGGCTATGGAGATACCTTAAGCCTTGTCTAAGGCAGGAATAGAGTTCTTTCAAAAGTAACGTAATTCAAAGGAAACGTAAGAACATTTAATAGAATGTAGTACAATTTTTGTGTCCTCTGAATTGTTTTGCATGTCCATCGCTTTTCTGATAATCTTACGTCTTCAACGTAAAATGACAGCTCATATGCCATTCAAATGTTATCTTCAAAATACTATCGCTAAGGAATTACTTTGTAGCATCCCTCTGGTAGCTTCTCTTCATATTCGTACATTCCTTCTCAGCACTGATATGAAGTTGCATCTTTTCCTACTTTCTTAAGAGTCTGAAATGCTTTGATACTCAAATGAAGATTGTATGTATGAAAACTCAATTTATCCTTAAATCATGATAGGATCGCCGTACACGAAGCCCCCCTCCCCGCCCCGTCAATAATCCTTGCATACACAAGCACTCTCTCTTAGCACTGAAAAGATTAACTTCTAGTTTCTTTTCCTCCCTGCGCATTTTAGTTCTTGCTCTTGTGCTAGACGTACTTCTGGAATGCAAGTGAGAACATCTCAAATGTTACAGTAGCTGAAGCTTGCTTGAATTGTAGCCCTGTTTATCCTTAAGCATTAACAATCAGCCTACATCACTCTCTTTATACCCTCTCACATACAAGCGCTCTCTCACAGCAGTTAGCTTGTTTATGCTTTATGCATTATGTAAGGTCTTAGCCAAGAATGGTAGCAAAGAATAATATGGATCCTCTTAGTGTCAGAAGATACTAAGCAACTTCCACATGAAGATCCTGTAATCTACAAACGTAATCATCGAGTATATAACTTCGAAATTCCATGCACTACCCATCAGTTGTCACAAAACCGGACGAAATAGTTTTTACCTTCACTCATTAGAGCTTCAGTTATTCTCGCAGGAGCATCAAACTCCATTAGATAGAACGATTGGGTATTATTATCATGAGCAATCCCGGAACTCAGCTTTAATTTCAACAGCTTCAGACACTTCTCTATGCAGAAGCCTTAATGATATCTTTCAATTGACAAACTGTGTCGTAGCGTCATGAATACAAGTAAGAAAAAATATTAAAAACAGCAAATCTATAAAACCAAATACATTGACTGCTTATTTAATGACATGAAACGGACGTGAACCAAAACAATACATTATTTCTACGATTTTCCGGCCTTTATGCGATCCAGATGTTTAGAAAAGGGACTTATGATCCAAGAAGACAGAATAATTCAAATAAACGGTTTCGACGAGCTTGTATCTTCCTCGTCCAATACTTGTTTTGTGCCATCAGTAACAAGGTCAATGATTCTTTGCTGTTTAATGCTTGTAATCTGGACCGTCGGCCAAGAAACAATACATCAACATCTTGTTCAGATAACTCAATGTTGTGATTTGTGAACTGAATATTTCCAGCGCCATAAAATGGAGGATTTGATCTGGCTTATAACTTTTTCGAGGGAAATCAGTTTTTGGCAAAGCTTGCCAGTTATCAGTTACCAGTTGTGGAGGGTTTAATTAGTTATTACGACACGCCAATCTCTTTGATTACCCTGAGCAAGTATATCTGCTTCAAAACTTACAAGATATGACTTTCAGTTTCCTAAACTAATTCGCTCAAATCCAATTTGGAGTAAAGTCACTTTAAACACTCAAGGTCACGTTGATCCATAGGCTGGATCAGAGTAACGACATTCAAATTAAGTTCATCTTCTGACGGATGCGTCGGACGATTCCCTAACAGCAAAGGAATCCTTTGGCTCTAGGTTCATTCCGAGCGATTGGAGTTTGACCTCTGGATCGACATAGTTTCATAACCAGTCTGGACAAGCTGATGTCAACCCAGACGTATTTCTGTTAGAGTTAGATAACAGTCAGTTGTTCTGTATCGATTATTCCAAAGCAACTCCGATTCTTCCCTTTTCCAGCAAATAAATAGGAAGCTTGATTGTTACAATTGCATTAGCGTAAAGATGTGCTCATTGGACTTCATCCTGCCAAAGAGCTTGTTATGAACAATGTCATTTTATTGTATACACCTGTCTCATCACAGTTGATTATTTGGTCACGAGAACAAACCTCTGTCAGTTCACTTCATAAGCTGGAATATTCATCCACTGATATCAAGCAGGCACAAAGTTTGCGGCATACAATCAATAGATCTTTTATCCCAAATGCATTACAAAATATGCACTGGAAT
This sequence comes from Carybdea cf. marsupialis auct. non (Linnaeus, 1758), assembly GCA_010016065.2. NCBI lineage: Eukaryota > Metazoa > Cnidaria > Cubozoa > Carybdeida > Carybdeidae > Carybdea > Carybdea cf. marsupialis auct. non (Linnaeus, 1758). The sequence goes on from JAAAKL020009522.1 coordinate 8,241, forward strand.
CCGTTGCTGGTATTAAAATCTCTTAGGCTCTCGAGTTGAATAGAGAGTTGAACTCAAAAAGTTTTTCGGGCAAGATTTTAAACCAAATGTACAAAGCTGGTCAAGTATACCCTTTTTTAAAGTTGTCACTATCTTTGTGGACTCTTGTATTCCCATTTCACATTTTGCCTATGAAAGGATTTCAAATTATTCTCACCAAAGTAAATATGTCTGAATGTTGAGTTAACTATGTTAAAATTGTGCATAGTTCATTTGTGACAACTTTTTGCAAACCATGTCACATACCTTCTAATATGCCTTTTTTCATAATGCATTTGAAAAAGCAATTCCGATTTCTCAGATCAAATCAAGCTCAGAATTTGAACAACAGTAATATTAGTCTCGCGTACTTCTATTTCAATGACATTCTTGGCTTTTGCAATAGAATGGATAGTCACTGACTCTTATTCAAAGTTGATCAGAGTAGAAACAAGTTGGATGAAATCATTCCGCGTGAAAGGGGTTTAACAAAACCTGGCACAATACCTCATTTTATTGTGTCACAAGTCTGTTTTCTGCGTCAGTTGTGAGTGGGTGGATGGTGAGAGTAAATGTACTCAATTGAATTTGCCACAATCATATATGAAATGGGATGAATTTCTTGGAAGTTGAGCATTGCTTTTTTCCATTTTGTGAAATGATGTTCAGCCTGTCGCTACACAACAGATGTTTGATTATTGGTGTGCATAATTATAACGATGGCCACATGCCAGCGGCCTCCTAATCGACAGGCGGTTAACCGAGGTACGATTTATCAGGAAGAACTATACTTGAAAAATGAAAGGTCCTAAACAAGCAATTTTTGTGGAAAAATAGAGGTCTGTTTCTTTTATGCACAATGATTATTAAACATCGGGCTTCTAGAACCAAGAGCACTGCTAAGTAATGTGACTCTGCCAATGGGTCATCACTTGCTTGAAAACCCAGACTGTGCAAAATTGTATACGGATGTCCGCTTCCGCATGATAGGTAAAGCTAGGTCTGCTTTTCATTCAGCCGTTCTCGAATTCGTCCACCTCAAAGCAAGGAAACCGTTGCAGTGCAGACATTTAAAAAATTGTCTTTTCAGTGGGTCTTTTTGGTTAACCATTCAGCTCCACAGACACTAATTGGTCAAAACAATGTCAATCTAGTAGTCAGACTTCTGATTAGCTACTTTCTAAACTCAGTTGGGGATACGTTTTATTGGTTTCTTCTCAATTCAAACTCTGTCGTGCTTGTACTCTGAGGAGCGAAAAAAGCTTTTCTGTACCAGAATGTTTTCGCTGTTTCATACTGTCAGTTTGTGAAGATCTTCACAGTATTGAGGATTCTGCAGTAGCTGTAGACTTAATTGTGGATTCATCTTTGACTGTACCTTTCATAGTCTCGTCGAGTGGGTCATTTCGATATCGCCGATAGCATCTGGTAAACCAACATAGAAATGGAAGAACAAGGGATCTTAAAGGATTGCCTCATTGCAGTTCATGGATTACTACGGCTTGCGTCACAAATATGGAAAGGATGGTAGGAGATGAAATTAAATTTATCAATCTTAGAACGTCTACGAAAGAAAATAAGAATATTAAGATGGAGGCTTCGTCACAATTGACATATATGGCCTTCCGAAAGTGCACATGAATACGTTGCACTCATTTGTTCCATTTTATTTAAGATAGCTTGCCGAGTTTCTTGTTGAACAGTGCAACTTCTCATGACTAGTTTAGTAATAGTGAGCTGTAATCTAATTTGGAGAAGAAAAAGCCAAATCACTGTTATTCACGAAATGCTAGGAAGGTAATAAGAACTGGCTTGGTTGTCAGAAGATGGGGTATCGAAATAAAACATTAATGTAATGCAAAATAATGTACAGCCACCGTGGTCTAGTGTATACGTTCCTGACTATCAGATTTAGAGGGTTAAGAGTGTCAGGGTTCAAACCCCATAAGGGCCATTGGAGATGTCAGGAAGGGCGTCCGGTCTTCAAAAATTCTAATTGTTCGACCGCAGTCGAGGGCGACCCGAAGGCTCCCTTTTCGTGTGGCTTCTGCCCGAAGGCTAGGAGGGGCGCCACTCCTCTTCCTTGTGTTTCCACAATTTGACCCCAGGTTAAGCTGATTCCCATTTGCCGACCCCGGAAGGATGACCCGCTGCGTTGGCGGACAGCTTGATGGCTCAGTTTACAAATTGATGAAACAGGCAAATTTTCAAATTGCCCTGAGTGGGATTTGAACCTTGAACCCTCAGCACTCAAAGCTGCAGACGTAACCACTGAGCTATCGCGCAGGTCCGGTCTTGAAGTGTTCTATGCTCCAGTAACAAGTCTCTTGTACATGGGCACCGTCAAACCCCATGTATGGGAAAAAAGGACGTTAAACGGAGAAAAAAGAAATGTAATGCCTCATACCTACGGTGTATTCTTGATAGACACGTTTCTGGAGAAGCAATGGCTAGGAAAGTAATTGACCAAAATAGAGAAAGAATGAAATTCATGTATCGACGGAAAGGTTATCTTGATTACTCTATGGGCAGAGTGCTTTGACATATCTTGATACAAAATCGCATTTTGGTTATGGATGCACTGCATGAAATGCCATTTTTGTGCTAAGAAACATAATGGAGCGTGCAGTAGAGATGCAGAAGGATTTATATATGTGCTTCATTGACTATACAAAGCTTTCAACAAAGTCAAGCACGAAGATCTGTTTGAAAAGCTTGAAAAACTAGACCTTCACAAGAAAGACCGCAGTGTCAATCCGCAAGTGTCAGAGTAGGTGGTGAGTGCAGCGAGCACACAAAGATAGAAAGAGGAGTGAGGCAAGGTTGCATAATGTTTGGACAAGGAAAAGAGTGTTCGCATTGGAGCGCGCAATATCACTAACATCAGATATGTGGATGATACAGTGATACAGTTCTGTATGCTGAATCGGAAGAGGAGCTGTAGGGACGTCCGGACGTTGTGATTGAGCAGCGCGAGAAAAAGGGATCAACTATCAACTGCAAGAAGACGGAATGCTTAGAAGCCACCATAAGAAAAAAAACCCACGTTGCGTTTTTAAAGTCAAACGCCAAACCATCAAACAAGTTACCATATTCAACTATCTGGGTAGGACAATCTCGGAAGATGCTAGATGTGTAAAGGAAATTTAAAGGAGGATCGTTCTAGCCAAATTTGCCTTCTCGAAATTGGAAAAGATACTAAGAAATGTTTCTCTGATCAAGGTGCACTGCTATATCCATCCTTTTTTTAACAAAAGGTAGTGAAGCCTAGAGCATAACATCGGATATCAGAAAGCGCCATGAGAGTTCCGAAGTATGGTTTCTAAGGGAAATGGCGAGGATTTCATGAAAACGTAAAGTAAGCAATGAGGAAGGTGTTTATGAAAGTGGGAACAAACAGAATACTTTATTTATGACCTGAGGATGAGACAGATGAGTTTTCTGGGTCATATGATGAGGAAAGAAGTACTGGAAAATTTGGAAATAACTGAGAAGATAGAAGGCAGGAGAAGCAGAGGACGGAGAAGGGTACATTAGATGTCGCGTTTCAAGGAATTGTTTGAGGAAGCAAGTGTGAAAGATCAGGAGACAGCGATAGTGGTAAAATCTCTAAGCAGGGAATTAAGACAGGACGTTATCACCCCAGTCAACAGATGTGGCACTTAGAGAGAGAATGCAGAAATGAGAAAATGACGAGTTTATATAACAGTTGATATGTTTCAATTTTTTTGGTACTAACTTTGATTGACATCTCTATTAAGGAAACCTTGATGGAAACAAGGTATTTGGAGCCTTTTTTATGCTATCCCTCGCATTTAGGGGTCTCATGAAGAAACTTTAGCTGTTCATTTTCTCGTAACTTTTTTATAAACGTCTATTACATGACAATTATATATTTTCTTAACAGATTTGTATCACTCAAAGTACACTATTATAAGAATTGCTTGGTTTATGTTTTTTGTTAAAACTATATCAAATAATTCATCACTTAATTTAGTAATAGCAACTTTGATGTAATACCGTTGAAGTGTTAAGGAAAGTAATCATATGGTACTTTGAACGACAGAGGCCAAGGAGGAAAAATAAAGCGGCAGGTAGCAAAAGCATTGATTGTTATAGATAAAGCTGAATATCCTGAAAAGCTAACATGTTGTTACCATTGATCAAGTAGAGAGAATCAAGCAGTGGTGTGGAGTATATCTACGAAAATGGTTGGGGCTGCCAAGGGCACTGAAAACACTGTAATATCAGGCAAAAATGGCCAGCTAAAAATACCTTTTGCATCGACAGTTGAAGAATACAACGCTGCAAAAGTTCGCATTGTGATGATGCTCCAGTTCTCGAATGACAATGGGTCCAAAGATGATCCACCTAAACTATGGACGGGAAGAAAATGAAAATACAAAGAGCAAACAGATGATGCAATCAATGCCTTGAGGAATGCATATATTGTTGGGCTGTTCAAAAGATAAGAGGGCGGCTTGGACAGCAAAATTTTAAACATTTTTCTATGAGTAGCGATAAGGAGAAGACAGATATAATGGTGAGCGAGACTAGATCTAGAAATTTAGTAAAAGAGAAACTATACCTACACCTAGTAAAATGTGACCAGCAACAACACTGCGTAAGACGGGAGGAGTATGTAGCAGAACGGAAAGTTGAATGGAAAGAAATCTGTGCCTGTGAGCAAGCAAGGGTATCCTTTTTGATAAAAGCAACATACGATACTTTGCCATCACCAGAATATACACCATTGCAGCTGGTAACTCAAGCAACATCATTTAGCATTTCACATTGCCGCACGAGATGATTAGCGAAAACTTTGCTCGGTTGCATAGCGTCGGTCAAGCAAAACCAAGTTTGAGACCATCGCTGTCAAACTAACGTATTTGTATCTGTCTATCAAAGACGATAGCAAATCCTTTTACGAGATATTCCTAGGAAACTAATCGGGAGTAAAAGCTAAGGGACACGACTAATTCAGGAGCAGAAGTTATCAATGCAAATTTTAGATGATCAATAAACGAGGGGTGACAACGACTTCTTCAGCATTACCAAAATGAATAGTGGCTGAGGCTGTAACTGAAAGAGACTATTTATCAAGTAGGCATGATAAATTATGGTCTTCGTGTATGTTGACGGAAGATTTAAATAAGACTACTGGGAGTCACGCGCGGTTTCAGTGGAATGCTCTGAGTTAAGAGAGCTCTCAGCAGCTATGTTTTGACTTGTGTTTTACCCTGATATTCTTATGCCTAGTTTACATAGGTTTTTAAGGGCAAATGAAACTTTGTTCACGGTGTCAAGAGTAGGTTCTGCAATGAATGATATATTTTATGAGCACGAGCTCTGTCAGCGCTGATACACAAATGCACGAAGGCATACTTCCAGCATTGTATTGTTAATAATTTTACCAAAATAGAAAGACATGTTTAATTTTGAGACACAAAGAGGCCTAAACAACCTGTGTTCCGCTTCGAGGACCCATGGGTTTTTGCTACACATTTTGACATACATTGAATATGTTTAGCTGTAGTCTGATTTTGAACACAACTATTAAATTACAAAGTCGAGGGAATGCTTAACAGGCTAGTTTCATGACTTCACTTTTTTATTGGGTTTAGTCACGTACATGTCTTCTTGGAGATCGGTCACATTTGTCTCTATCACTTTGGAAAAAACATGCTTTATCGCACCATAAGGACGTTTACCTGGAAAGATAACCTGGCGACTGAAGGAAGAATAAAAGGGATCTGCTGGTATGAAGTGTTTGTGACTGAATTTCGGGAGAAAGGATGAAAAATAAAGAGCTACCACATGGCCGTTAGTGCTCGATGGCACATAGAAGAATCTCTCTGCAGAACAAGTACACAGGTAAAGATACTTTGTAATGATATACAGGAAACAGCAGAAAAGCATCACACTAAATATGGCTACAAAGAATTGACGAGGCCTGTCTTTAGCATTAAATAATTAAAATCCCTATCAGGATACCATATCCAGATGAACAGGCTGGTCACTTTAGAAGAGCTGTGGAGGAAGAGGGAAAGAAACTGTAAATTGATTACTACTGAAGACGATATCATACAGAGTTTTGTTGGGGAGTTGGTAATTGTAAAGCACTGAAGAATATGTATTTACTATCTTTTTCGTAGACCGATTCTGTACGAAGATTCCCAGAGTATTGCCAAACCCTTACATATATATAACTGCTCACTATCCAGGTTTTCGCTAACCCTATGTCCAATACTGAGTCTATCTTTAATGCTGTTAGTTTGTTTACAATCGCACTACAGTGCATACGTACGGATCACGTTTCTTAGAGGAAGTGGACTTGTCAGAAAAGCTATCAGTGATGACTTTATGATCTATGTATCTATCCATCTCGACCGTGCTTCAGGACCCACCAAACTTTCAGGACCTTAATCAGACAGATCAGAAAAGCTAACAAAGAATTCAAACCTTTTACGTAACTGATTCTGTACATAATATATATTTCCTAGTATTCTGATCGTCAATATGAAACATTAGAAAGGCTCATTGTTCTATGCATAATGCAATAGAACTTACATGTACAAGAAATGGCTTAGCTTGGTTTCCTTACTAAGCAGAGGCTACGTTATTAAACACGTGAATTTTAGTATCTGCAAAATAGTGAGTCTTTGTACACACATCTGATCATCAGTTCATCAGTTCATACTTTTCGTGAATAAGATCGACATAAATTTCTTTAAAAACATCATGTTTTCACCTTAGACTTTTTTCTTGTGTGATAA
>JAAAKL020009523.1:0-10455 GCA_010016065.2 Carybdea cf. marsupialis auct. non (Linnaeus, 1758)
AAGTTGCAACACTACTGAAGGTCTATCTAGTAAACTAAAAATGAAAGGCATCAGCTTAAGCAAGCATGACGTTACGTGGAAGACATTTAATGACATGTTGTAATTACGAGACAACAAAACATCTATATGATAAAAAGAGAAATGTTGTTCATACCTGGAATAAAAGCAAAGAGTATTTGGTTGTCAGGAATATCACCTCCTTGTCTCTTTTGTATAAAATCGCATCGTCTCCCTAGTACCACAGGAGTATTTTCAGACGGATCCGTTTCCTATTGGTCAAAAAAGTACACAGATGTGAGAGGATTTGCAAGGTCCTGACTGATAAAAATATCAGCTACAGTACTTTCCCTCAAGGAAGATATTTTTACTTGTGTCTTGCGGTGGGGGTAAAAGCTAAATATCTGTAATAACAAGGGGACATGCTTCCTCTTAGAGAGGGAAGCTGAAGACAGGTAGCCCATTTGAATTAAGTGCTCGATCTTACAAGAAAAAAAGTTTGGAACAATGGCTCAAGATCACTATGATAAAAATTGACCCCTATTTCATTCCAGGAATATATTAAGCTCCCCTTTTACAGTTTAGCCCTAATAAGGGGTGCTACTGTCTTGCTTTACGCCTGGAGGACGATTAAAATATTCGATTTTTGACTGTTGTAAAAATTTATTTTCGACAAAAGTCTTTTTATTTGAAGGGCAAGATTTCAAAGCCCCCTCTGGATCTGGATCTGGCTTTTGTTAATATATGGCGTAACGTCCCATTTTTTTATACAGAGAACACGTCTCCACAACGTACTAATTACTAAGCACATCAGACGTGTACAATACAGAGAGTCAAATTTGACAGCTGCACAATAGGTAAAATGTCTTGACATATTTCATCATGAATTCAAGACAATAAATTACCAAGCTAGTTAAACATGTCTCCCATAAATCGTACTATGCAATAAAATTACCTTCTTTTGAGTCTGGAGGCAAAGTCTTGATTTCATGTGCTGTAGAGAACCCATCTTAGTAAATGAAAATCCATGACAGTTACCTTTTGACATCTCCAATGCCATGCCATTTTGTGCAATATTACTAACTGGGCGTGCGCAGAGATTGGTAGTCTGTTGCACCAAGTGACCTTTGTCGGTCAAGACAAGAGTCGCCCTTTCGAGAGAAAGAAAGAAGAGTAAAGGCAAGGGTTTCCAGGGTGTCATTGTTCCGTCCATTTGAAGTAATAGGACAGGGTGTCCCTTCCTGTTTTGCAGACGTAGTTTGCAACTTCGAGGCTATTTTGGCTTAAGTGAAATTAAACTTGGACTCACCGCTTGCATTTCTTTGCCAGAGCAGGGTCACTAAGAATTCTTCTAGTTTATTGTGCGTGTTCTTTAGCAGAACCAAATATGAATCTAGTCGTACCTGGCCTATGACGTCACATGTGACATAATAGTAAGAAGCCATTGCAGAATTACGTCATCAAAGAGAGTGCTGTATCAGCTGATAGGCTGCTGAAGGACGATCAAGCAGGTAGTATACAGAATAGGAAGGCATATCCTTAGAGATAATCTTACGCACAACAACTTAAACTACCAGAGTGGAAATGTTCTGATATGAGACAAATTTAAGTGTAGCACATTCGTCAAACGCGATTGATTCGTGCCTATTAATTGTGAGGGTGAAATTGCAGATGGCAGATGGCATTCTTTTCCTTCTTTTTATTGTCACATGACTTGTTTTATTAAGCGCATTGCGTTGTATTAAAATCATTTTCCTTAGGCTTTAGATCCCATTTTCCACTACTCCTTTTCTCATCATATTTTTAATATTGCATCTTCCCTACACTTCCTTTATAATTTTTAGTCTTTTGTGGGTCCCTCTTTCTCTTCAAAAAATTATAAATGCCCTTTACCTGAGACACATCAGGAAACCGTGCTCTATTATTATCATTTACTGATATACCTAAATTTCTAACAGGTCTGTATAATACAGTAGTTTTATTGCTATTATTCCTTAGAGAGAAGAGAGAAAGATATGACACAGAAAAATAAGAAATTAAAGGAGAAAATAACTAATATTTTAAGTCTGACAGCCTTCAAACTATAAAACCATTTACTATCAAGATTTCATTCTGCAAGTCTTCACAATGTTTTCCTAACCATCCCTTTGAGCTAAAACAGGAATTTCATAACAATTGGTTCTATTTTGTAAATTATCAACTTTGTTTGTCTTTGAGTGCCTTCTGCTATTTGCTGTGCTGCTCTTTTCATTTCACCTGTAAGGTACGTATCCTATTGCATTGGGAACACTCTTTTCGTTTTTGTAAGGTCTTCGTTCTCGTACTGCAAAAGTTAGTTGTTGGCACTTAAGACACAATTATGCTCTACTGCTTACTGCGAAGTGGAATGCCACAGCCACTAACCAGACCTCAATGATCATTAGATAGGCAAATATGCAGTCCATCTTGCCATTTTTAAACCCATCTGTAGATACCAATATTTCGTGAATACGAGAAAATCTTATATTCACTCAGTTGATACTTTCTTGCAAACTTTCCTCGGTTATTTCTTTTCCAACTTATAGCTATTTCCAGTTATTTCGCTCTATATTTTAGCGATCACTTTGATTTTAAACCGTTCTTTTGCTTCTCTTCATTTATAACACAACTCTTGATGAATAGAAATGGGATATATTACCATTGGAGTTAACCTAACTTCGTATACACGCCATGAATGTGTGGTTGAAGGTATCGAACCCAGCAGTTAACATAACTTTTGTACTTCTCAAGTACTCTTTCAAACATGGTTATTGTCAACTTTGCACTTTTTATTTTACAATCCATTTTTATTCTGTTCTCTAGGACATGGCATGCCTATAATCTTCGTCTTCATTTAAATGAATATCCGCAGATGCAAAACTATTAATTGAATGCTGAACAATAATATTTAATGGACACTAAAAGAAAGAATTACGTTTGACAGTCAAGTTAATGACAGGATGTTCAAACCGCATGGAACTTGCATCCCGTTGCAAAAATTTGTTATGGATGAGAGAATTAGTGATTGCCATGTAAAGTGAAGCCTTCATCTGTAATTATACAACAAGTATGAGGTTTAATCGATAATTTTAAAATGCCACAGTTTCATATCTTTCACTTTCCCTAAGATGTCTTGTGAATAGGTGCCATATAAACTCTTGCTGTATAGATGATATTATACACATAAAGTATTATCTTATATATATAAAACAGCTTACGTTCCCTGTTAGTAAGCAAGAAAGAGTAACTTAAGTCGTCTTTCCTTCACGTCACATTTGTTCATGCAGGGATTTGACTTCTGGTGCACTATGTATCAGATAGTAATTTACAACCTATTGTTTTCATTGATTATGGTCAACGTACTTGTTATCTTTGCAATCTTTTCTCAAGACAAGCCGACCGTGAGTATGGACGTGTACGCACTTCAATGATCCAAGATGCGAAAGATGTCCTGGACCATTTGCCGATACAGCACCTATACCGAATTGGGGGACAAACAAAGATAATCATATTTTGATGCCACTTGGATTCTATCACCTATAGTCGCATTACATGTACACTTGCTGCGTTTCCAAACAAAGTATTATTTTCTATTCCATATGGGTACGAGGCATGAAAGCATGGGGTGCGATACATGGCTTTAAATCCAATAGAGTACAGTCAAAGTAGATACATTCCGATAATAAATAAAAAACTGGAGCCGGGGGTAAAACACTAATGAATGTGTCCCTTTCCACCTTACACCCCATCACAGGCTTCCACCTAGAAATGAGAGCTTCAGAAATTCGTATTCAATTTAGACTCCATAATCGATGTGGAACTGAAACTCGTGCACAATAAAACCATTGGCAGGAATTGTTTGGATGCAAGTGAGCACGCATGTGGTTATCTCCAAAAATTCTTCTCGGTTCAGCATTATTAGTGATGCAAAACAGAGCCATTTGTAATAAGTCAAATTGTCGGCGTACTTATACTTAAACTTAAAACTAATCACACGAAAAACATTATGTATTTGAAATTTTTGTATGCATTCAACGCTTTGTATCATTATATTGATAACTTTGTATCTCATATCAATTAATGCAATCCCGTTGCTTTTGTTATTGAATCCAAGAGGGAAAGAAACATACTTTCCGAAGATCAAGGGTTTCAAACGCATCAGAGGATTAGAAAATACTGGTCACAAAAGTTGGTCAATCCAAAGTATTAAAGATACTAGTTAGGTACATAATTATTATTTTCATAAGATGTTAAATCAGCATCTTATATGAATTGACACTGATATCTCGGTCGCAGGGGGAAATTACGTGTTTACTTAAGCATGTTTGTGTTGTTGACGCCTCTAATTCTTGTCTGATAGGGTGAGCTCCCACCCTTAGGGGTAAGAGGAGGTGGAGTTTATCATAAAAGAAAGAGCTCACACCCTTTTTTAATTTTTGAGTATGCACGCCCATGACGTCTAAAATATATTGCTATCTAATAACACAGTGAGCCTTGTTCACCACTTACGTAACTGAAATGTTTTCAAGAGAAATAAAACTTTAATCAAATAGATAATTTAAATAAGATGATGGAAGTCAAAAGACAGAACACGGTCTTCTTGAGGTAGAAGATTTGAATTTATTTAGGGGCTTTTTACAGAAAACAACGACAGATCAATAAAATAGATCAATTTTTGTCAAAATTTCGTAAACGAAAACATTGGTTGATAAGATTTCATCAAAAAAACTTTTGTAATAAACATATTTACCTGATGCACTCATGCATAGATGGCCTCTTCTCCTCTTTATAATTCTGGTTGCAATATCACATTCAATTTTTTGATAGTCAGTGTGCTCATTGCAATCTCTTTGCTTTATATAGTCACCATAATTTCCTCTTAAGTCTAAACATTTGTGAGAGAATTTATTCTGTAACATAAAATTAGAAAATATAAATTTTAAAAATGAGTAATTATGATATGAACGTAGAGTATACGTCTACTTCAAGGCATTGCGTAACGGAAGCGCTTCAGTCCCTATATTTTTTTAAGGCTTGTTTATTTAAAAGTAATAGGATGATTTCTACGTCTGCAAGAGAAACTGGTTATATTTTTATGTGAACCCTTTGCCCTTCATTATTTTAACCAGATAGACTATACTTTTCAAGCAGTAAAGGACCTTTTAGGGTACTAATCTCCAAAGACTGCACGATGGAAAATTAGAAATGATGACGAGAATATCAGTTATATTTAATATCTTTCCATATCCTATTCTTGATCGATAAATCTGAACAGTGTGACGATTGACGACGATCACCAACAATTAAGCAAAGATGGTCTCGGCTACACAGAAACTTGCTCGATTGCTGTTCCCCACTGACTCCCTAATTCTACAAAAATTACTTATTACATCAAATTTTTAATTATATCTATGACTTCTACGATAAACATGTTGTGTTTACACTCAAACTTAAGCAGGAAACCTCAGAAGGAAGCTAAAACCGGCACTACGTGTTGATTGGTTAAATCGCATTCTCATATTCCAAAACGGCAGCGATCCAGCATGGCTACTTTACTGCCATTATACATGGTGAGCGAATGAACGATAATAAACTCCAAATGAAGGAATTAATGGACATTGGTTTACAGATAATTTCTCTTGTTCTTACCATTAGATTTCCCTTCAGTGTATAGATCCACTGCTGCTGCTTATCTTTTGAATTACAGCCCTTTAGAATGATATCCTCTCCGTCATTTGTAGATACAGCTGCAAGGCATGCCCCTGGTCGTTCACCTGCTACAGTTGCACTTGCTTGAATTCCAAATGTATCTAACAAAAGACCGAGAATATTCAAAGCACGTTTATATAAATTCATGGTGCATAAAAAGGGATTTTTAAATTAGATTTTAGAATAAAATGTTTGATGTTTTTGATAATAGACTCTCCTTTGCCTCGAAGATCGTAGCCATCCACGATGATAAAAAGAAGCTTTAGTTTACTTCTAGCAAAAATATAAAAAAAAGAAAGTAATGAGCTAAAGTGTGTCCGATCTGCTGCTACAGTCAGCAATTTGTTCATGTTATGATATGGATCCTTGCCTCACATTCTCAATTCTCTTCAAACATTCTCCCAATAAGTTTATCTTGCCTCAGAAGAAGAGGAGTTGAAGAAGCATAGATGCTGGTATACCAATCGTGTATCCCATGCAATAACACAATTTCAAGAGAGAAAAAGGAGAGAAAGGGAGAAAAAGGAAGAAATCTTACCACATAATGTAGCGGATTAGCAACTCCTTTTCGAAAGAGGAGTATATATCTTTTGTGAAACTATCAGTATTTCCAAACACCTACAGCCAAAATCGTGTCATACGATAGCCTTTGTTGACACCATGTTTCATACAGTTCTATCACCGGAATCTATGCTTGTATTATAAAGAAGCAAAAGGCTTACAAATGAGCCAGATCTTGGATATTGAGAGAGAAGGAGAGAGAAAGTTGTCAACTAAAGTAGCTTACCTGATAAATCAAAATCGGAAAATGGATTTGGGGGATCAAATGGGCTGTTAACCTCCTGCTCCCTTCCTGGTTTTACTCCTTCTTTGTATTTTGTAAAACCGGAATCCTTTGCACCCAATATAGATGCGATAGGATTTTCCATATCAAAAGAAAATCCAAAATGTAGTCTGTGTGCAAAAAGAGTGAAGTCAATCTCTGCAGCAACCATAAATCCACCAGGAAACTGTTGTCCAAGTCCCATTTCAAAGTATATCCTGCAGATAAATCATAATACAACGACTGCACTATATTTTCATAACTTCATAAATTGACGATTGGAAGAGTAGTTAAGTGTTAGTGTGAGATCAAAAGGTGTATAGAATTAAAATGGAAATGAAATAATACGTACACTTAGAATAGAGTTAGATACAAAAAACAAAATCCATAAAAAAAAAAAATTCAAATATTTTTTTCGAATATGAAAATTTTGTTCGTCAGTTGTATTGTATATACATGCACATACTGTTATCCTGGTAGTCCTGTAAAAATGTACAAATTCGAAACTCACGCGAATAAAATAACTATAAAAGCAATTGAAAAGGATTAGATGTGTAATAAAAGTAATAAAATATTTACACATAAATCCATAAATTGCATTAAAAAGGTCCCATTATTGAAAAGATAAACAGATAAGTATTTCAGGGCTTCTTTGAAAATATAAAAGTCAATTTCCTCCCTAACGTCTTTAGGTAGGCTATTAAAAACAACTACTCCCTGGTAGTAAGTTGCTGATCTGGTAGTCTCAAGTTTAATCTTGGGTATTTTGCCCCATTGTTTCAGATAAAAACAAGTAAAGAAAATATACAACGAAACTTAGGCTAAAACCTACGTTTAGCACATATTGTTATACGAAAAAATCTACTTCGGGATACGTAGAATATATATAATGCTGGTAAGTAGATAAACGAATAGAACATTGAGAAGGAAAAACATATCGGAAAAGCGGGTAGAAGATTACACAGATGGAAAACTATCCTTATAGAGCAGACACTCATAAAATATGCAAATGTATAAGAAAATATCATAGGAGAAAATAAGTGACAAGACAGTAAGCACATTACCCATCCTGATAATGAGCATACAGTTAGTATATCAAAGTCGGTCACTCATAATTATTAAACAAGAAGTCCCACACCTTAACCAGTGGGCCAAGGTGTCTCGTTTAAAGATGTCTATACTAGTAGTTATCCCTACACACTGTTGTCAAGTGAATAGCTTAAGTTGACACACACTTACTTATGGATGAGAAACATCTGACTCAAGAATTTGACAGCAGCATTTATCCACCCACAGACTTTCTCTGTTGCTTTTAGTGTCGCAACTGCTACATCAAGAACGTTACATAGTCCTTTCCCAATATGTTCTACAGCTTTACAACTTCCATAGCATAACTGAGACACACCTGAAACAAACGGAAAAAATGACAAAAAAAGCCAAGATAAATCGAGATTTAAATTTGATAAGGCCAAAGTGTTCTGCAAAATATCAATTGCAGCAGCAACCAGTTTTTCTTACAATAAACGAGAAGATAAACATAAAAAAGGTTAAAAGTCTTCCACATCAATATTTATAAGAAGGAAATGTAAATTAAATGTGCTAGGATAAACGATCTTTACTTTTGTTTTCAAGTTCCAGGTTTCAGACGCGTCTTAAATGATCCGACAATTATATTTATCAAAAGTTTGTAATGAAAACACAAAATAAAGTATAAGGAATTTCATTACCTGGAAAAGAAGGGTTAAAATGTCGTCTGCATCAACACTTATCACAAGGTAATAAAAATGTAATATGCTAGGATAAGGTGCTTATAAAAGGCATTTTTAAAAAATTCAATGTTAAAGGTCTTTATTTTTATTTTCAAGTTTCATGTTTTCAAACGAGTCTTATATGATACGACTTTTATATTTATCAAAAGTTTGCAATGAAAACACAAAATAAAGTATAAGGGCCCAAATTCACTACAAAACAGAATGTGGTGTTTGCGCAAACCTTTACCTCCCGTCTGTAAACAAGATTCATGATAAAACTAAATAAATCAAAGATCTTTCAGGGGATAATAGCAGCAGCCTCTTTTATAAAAATTATAGAAGTTTGGTCTAGATGCTTATGAGATGTAAAAGATGTAGGCAATAGAGACACCAGACGGAAAAACACAATCTTGATACAAATACAATGGCCCAGGTAAAAACCTTGAACATAGCCATAGGTGAGAAAACACAAACACAACAAAACGTCAGCGCATCTATACACAGAGAAGTTTCTTGGACTTGTGTTTTACTAACTTATCCCTATGTTCAAGATTATGACCTGGGCCATTAAGATGTAAAGAAATACAGATTATCTATGTTTTATACCCTGAGATGGGCAATGGTCCTTGATAATACAGTTAATAGTTTTATGCTATACTCTGAGGCTGGTATTCGACTGGCATATGTATACAATTTACAAACTACTCGAAAAAAAGTTTTTTCGATGCGTCGACGTGTAAGAGATCAAGGATTACAAAGACACTTTTTTAATTTGTTGCTGACAAACGATAGAATCATATGTTTTATGTTTAAATAAAAGTGAAAGAGTAAGGATAAATATATTAATATATTATATTATATTAATAAATTGATTAAAGGGAGACGACATATCACCAGAGATTACGAAACAAAGATTATGTGTTTCATAATCTCTGATATCACGGATGATTTTTAACACTGATGTACTGATGATGTACTGATTTAAAAGTTTACCCTCATTGAACACCCCATCATGAAAAGATCAATGCAGGTGCCTCGGTGACAACATGAGACGAGGTTTGGTTTAAGTGGACATTGATAGACTCTGTAAACAATTAAGGGAGGTTACTTTGCAATAGTTTGTTTGTTAGGTTCATAGATAATCGGGTTAAATTAATCAGTGATGTTAGTTACATAACCTTGTTTTACGTTGCTGCTCAGGCAGGGCTCGTAGAGCCCACTTTAAAAACCGCGACATTTCAAATCAGCAAAGGTCTAGATGCTGAAATTGGCTACGTTGCAGATCCATTTTAGTGTAAAAAGTTTAACTAGTTTGTGATCTTCATTTACAAAAACTGCTTTTTCAATACAAGTTGGAAAAAAACCTTGAAGAATAAAATTCCATAACTTCTTTAGTTAAGGTTTCAAATGCTGCAAATTTTCTAAAACTATCCACAAAACATTTTCCCATAAAACAATTTTGTTTGGAAGGGCACATACTTAATTTGGGTTCGTCTACTACTACATTTGGATAAAACTGAGGTAGAGCAGCCTACATTGCACGAAGTGTGTGTATACACTTTGCAGAGCTATGCTATTACAAAAAGAAGAGAAGAGAGCAACCGATATCGAAATTACTACCGATGCTACTAACCAGCAATATCCTGAGGGGGGGTTATAGCGCATATGAATGGAAGATTAGGCTAAAACAGTTTGATGCTAATTATCCCAACAGTATCAAGAACTAAAATTGCGAGAGGATGACAAAGTATGTGGTGCGACTAGATAACTACCACTTTTAATAAAAATTGTCAGTACTATCAATAATTAATAATAGCCGCCTCTTTAAGTTTCGTAAATGTTCAATCCCTTAGAAAAAAAAATATAGAAAAGACTTCCAATGATATCTAAGTAAACCCCCTGTATTATTGGGTTAATTCATTCAGTTAGATAACATATTCTTGAAAGCTATAATAAAGAGTCCACTGAAGAAACGTGAAAAGAGAAAATAACGTGAAGTTAGGCGCGCCAAAACATCGAAAGTTTAAACGCAAACTCAATCTGCCTACATAAGCTAGTCCGATTAAAGTAACCTTAGCTAGAATTATTACATACATGGTGCAGGATCTAGAATTATGAGAAGGGGGTTGGGGGGGGGGGGGCAGGCTTATTAAGAGC
>JAAAKL020009524.1:0-15034 GCA_010016065.2 Carybdea cf. marsupialis auct. non (Linnaeus, 1758)
CACGCGTACCATAATCCCATGACTATCTAAGCATAGAGTGTGACGTCATGCTATCCCTCGCTATCCCTCAAAAAAAAAAGTGGCGTTTGGCCTTGTGAATATACTCTACTTTCCTCGCCCCCTTGATCTGCAGGCAAATCAATTTCTTCAACTGTACTGTAGTTCTTTGTTGGCTCGGTACTTAATTCGCTTTTCACTTCTTGTTGGTTAGGAATTGGGTTGATAGGCTCATCGCGCAGATCTTCATGAATCTTAACATTGCGTGGCGTTGTTACCTGTCCATTAGCTTTCTGAAGAACATAATAACTGTTGTTGATTGGGTTGAACCCTAGGTACATTCCTTGTGCATCAAACTTTCGTTTTTACCCTTCCTTGAGCACTGTGCAGGGTGAACCAAACGTGTATAGGTGTCTCATTTCTGGTTTCAGCCCCGTGAAAAGTCCATACGCTGTTGATTTTGTTCTTCGCTTCAAACATAGCATGGGTTTTCCACTGCGAATCTAGAGTAAACGCACGCTTTGGGCAAACATTTGGTTGCTCATCTACATTCCCGTTCTCCTTAGTTTTCGCACTCGCCATGTCAATCATATTACTATTAACTTCTAGTGGAAAAAGACGTTGCACCGGTCTACACAATACCTGAGGCTGATACAATTACCCTTGCTCCCCTGATAATACCGTCTTTTCCCGTCATCAGTTCATCAATTCTGCCCAATTTCCACAGAAACCGTTTTTTGTTCTCTTCCTGCCAAAGAACAATGTCACCAACGTTAATTATTGACCTTTCACCTAAGCGATTCTTATGAAATTCACGCAAGTCTGCCACATACTCATGTTTCCAGCGTGCTCGAAAATGTTCCAGCTTTTCTAACAGATAAGCGAATCTCTTAGCAAATTTGTTTCAATCTTCATCCACTTCAATGTTTTCACATTGATCGGCTAAAGTGAATAGTGACCTTCCAAACACGCGATAATTTGGTGTAAGTGGCTGACACTGAACTTCATCGTACACGTAGGTCAGGTGTTTGGAATTTAAGATTCCCACAACCTCAATCAAAACAGTGAGCAACACATCATAACTGAGTCTAGGATGACCCAATACTTTTCATAAACACTGTTTTACACTACCGTTCATACGCTCAAACAGGGCCTCCCACCATTGGTTTGGTATACCTCACTCTAAAACCAGGCAGATGTACTGATTCTGGCCATGCATAAGGTTTAGCCTGATGCTTCTTACAAAATAACAAACCTTACATTTATTTTCTTGACAAATTGCCTCCCCTTTGGTATCCAGAACCTTGACCTTAATTCTGTGAGAGTGGACTTCAACCCACAATGCAACACTCTTTTGTGACAAGCTTAAACTATAATCTCTGTAAGCTTGTATGTAGAGGGTAGTATGACAGGGAACATGGTTTCATGCTTCAAATCCGATTCACCCAACCTCCCTTTACACTTTATTACACCCTGGTTCTCAAACAGCATAAGTTGATTTGACAACCCTCTAAAATCTTTGCGAGCCCTAATATGCCTTTGCGCTTTGCTTACCCAGATTATCTCTGCTTCACGAATTTCCTCGTCTTCTAGCTGGTCAAGCTTACGTTCCTGGGATTTAAGTTTAAGACTTCTTACAAACCGCAGTACCCATGCAGTAACATTGACAAGTTTAGCAAAACTACTGAATCTTTCAATATCAATGACAACATTGGTCCCTACTTCTGTGCTTTCCCCTACAATAAGCACTGGTGCCGTTTTTCTAGCCGTGATACTTACCTCATCATCCTTCTGAAGGATTAACTCAGTAGGCCAGAAGCTGTTGCCCATAGATAACCAATGAGGCCCCTTCCACCATAGCCTGCTATTTTCCAAAGTAGTTGGTGTAACCCCCCTGCTATCTAAATCTGCTGGATTCAAACACCTGCACAGTGGCCCCAATAAGCCTTCTCTGACAATTTCAAGATCTCATTTACTCGTTGTTACATAAACTGTTTCCATTCCCCCCAATTTTTTATTCCATAGAGGGCCGTTTTGCTGTCAAGACAATACCTCATAGAATCAATCTTAACTTGAGAGCACAATGCTTTGCACACAGTGTCCATCGAGGTGGCTAATATTCTTGCTGACATCAACTCCAGCCTTAGTATGGTCAGCTTCTTCAAGGGTGCCACTCTAATTTACGAAGAAATAAGCCTGGGGTAACAACCTGAAGGGGTCTCAGATACGAAGTATGCTGCTGCACAATAGGCCTTACAACTGGCATCTGCAAGCCCATGCAGCTGACAACTCAAAATTTCCTCAATAACGTTACGATACAAACACCTTGGCACAGTTATGCTTTCGACCTTTCTTAATTCTGACAAAACGTGTTCCATTTTGACAGCGCTTCCACAGGGAGCGCATCATCCCACCTAAGCTTGCTGATACGCAACTCACGAAGCAAGATTTTTGCACCAACAGTAACGCAACTTAATAAGCCAAGTGAATCAAATATTTTACTCAATACCCTTAAAACAGATCTTTTGGTAACCGACGTGCCTTCGTCCTCGGCGGTCATTTTGCTGAGATTAAAGTTCCCTAACACTTTACTTACTACTTACTTATTGGCTTCATTACGTAAAGAATCTTTACCATGCGAGGTGTCAGTCTCCAATTTGTTATTGGCCTGAGTTGTGTGCTCTTCTGCATCCTCAACCTGCTTAGACAAAATTGAGTTGCTCGATTTAAATTTACGTAGATTAAATCATCAAGCAACGTGTTCTTTACCTTAAAATACAATTTCTTGGCAGAGGACACATCATTTGACGATATTGCGAGATCATAAAACCTCTGCGACACTCTTCTACAAACTCTGGGTCTTCCCCAGCAAACGTCAGCAAGTTATAGTGCAGAACAGCATTGAGTATGAATGGGCTCGAAATCACCCCAAAACACATCTGGCAAAGGTATTTGCAACGTAGACTCATCATTGACATCACGATACCTTAAAAACGTAAACAATCCCTCTCTTCTGGTGATATACCAATATCCAAAAATGCCTTTTCGATGTCGGCAATAAATACGATCTTTCCCTCTCTTAATCTCAGTAAGATGTCAGATAATTTGGAATTTAATGCTGGGCCTGCGTGCTGGCAATCATTTAGTGAGGTATTCGATGCAGCAGACCTAGATGATGCGTCAGACAAATTGCGCGATTGAGTGCTATCAGATTCATTTTTCACCACAGCTTGGTGTGTTAAGTAGTGTACTTTCTCACAATATGCAAGTGAAGTTACTTCTTCGATTATACCGGCCTTCTGTAAATACTATTGTGTCTAACAATCTCTCATGCACATCGTTATTTTCTCGAATGCCTATGGATTCCAAATCCCATAACTTTCACTTCAAAGTAGATTCAACTGGAGAGCCAGCATGCAAACAAGTACTAGCAAAACTTACCTTGCAACATTCCCGGCAATGTACAACCAAGCTTCGTTTTCGTAGCTACAGGCTCGTTTATTCGACCTCTGCGTGTCTCTGCTTCCTGTAGTTTCCGTAAGAAATACATACCAACAAGTATCAACGATCCAGACTTCCTGGGAACAAGAAATATCTTAGAAGCACAAATAATTTAAATGTTGGTACTCACGTTTTACCACCTCGACATCTTCATTACCAATTTCAGCAATAGAGTCAACGACTACGGCATCAATAACAACACGCTCACTGCCATTCAACGCATACAGATCTACTCACGACATCTCTCACTTTTTCTTCAGCAATACAGTAGTATTATGCGAATCTATTGGAACTAGAAAACAGTTTCTTAACTATTCTGTGTAGCACGTATACTTGCTGGACCGATGTTGCTCCCAAGCGCTTTCACAGCTTCTACCATAGCTTTTGCAGCCCTAGGCTTGTTTACTGCGTTGTAGCTACTTTTGTTGTCAGGTCCCTCTCTAACACCCTCTGCACACTAGTTTACACGTATCTGCTGTACCTTTCTGCACAGTTTTGCACGTTTTCCGTTTATCTACATTCGCGAGAACAGCATTTGGATATAAATTGAATACTAGTGTTAACTGTGACCTATTGTTTTATGTGAACTATACTTCAAGAAATAGGTTTACAGGTAATAGCTAGGGTGTGCTCCATTGCCATGGTACTTGCCCGTCATGAACAAAATAGTTGGCAAGGTAATCCCTTACCTCCCTTGCATCACTTGCACTCCTATTTCCCCCTTGTAAGCAAATAGAAGGCATATTAATTTCAGTGGCGTGTCCTTTATTACTGACACATAACTGAAAATATTGTGCATCCTTGCAGAGAAAATTATGTAGTACTATGGCTGCCTTACAAGTAACTATAGCATTATCAGGTAGAACCTGTATCTTTCGTTGGAAGATCCCAAATCGAAACTTAGGATTCCAAAAGCATTTTCTTGTATCTGCCTTGCCTTTGATAACCTGTAGTTATAAATTCTTTCGACGTCAAAAAGGTTTTGCTGTGGGTATGGCTTCATGATATACGGCTACAGGGGGGAAGTCAATGGGATCAAATAGTCTTGATCGCCAACGGGTCGTGGAGCTGGAATATCTAAAGTGTTTCTTTGTAAGGCCACCAACAATGTGGAGTTCACAAATATTCTTGCATCTCCTACACACCCATTGGCTCCGATTTCTGTATACAGAAACTTTCCCTGACTGTCTACTGATCCTAAAAGTACAATGCTAAAAAGATGTTTGTGATTAAAGTATTCCGATCCACTGTGAGGTGGTACTTTCATGACAATATGCTTGCCATCCAAAACTCCTATACAGTTAGGAAACCGCCATTTCTTCTCAGATCCCTCAGCAACATCCATCCATTCATCAGAAGTTGAAGGTATCTAAGGGCAATTATGTTTAGAAAAGAATTAACTTCTTGGGTAATGGGAGAGTACATTGCCTTTGGAAGGGTGGGTTGGGAATGAGTGTAAATAATCTGTTATCATCCAGTATGCATGGCTTTTGTAGTGCTGCATACATCTCAGGTATAAATTTCATATCAAATGGAAAGGATGACTCGGATAAAACAGTCTTGCATCTGTTAGAACAAAATGGGATTTAGAAAGAAATGAACAATCTAAATTCAAGCCATATATTATGATGTAAATAGAGAATTTAAATAAAAAAAAAATTGAAAGAAAAAAGTTAATATGGACTTTTTTGCTGTAGGAATACCAGTATATTTTCTTAACATGCATTTTGGTATAACAAGATTGTTAAAAGTACAAAGGTCCTACTAAGGGACTTGGAAAGAGGAAGAGATAATATAGTAATGGCACAGATGTCACTATACTAAATGTAATAGAAAATAAAGACTTCATCTTCATCTATCATCTAAACATACGTCTTACCATTGCAAGTCTACCTTTTACACTCTTTAAGGTTTCAATTTTCTCGTACATAGGTTACGAGACATGGTACCCAGTGGGTTAGTAAGTTGAATGTGTGAAACAGTAGTTCTCCATTATAAATGAAAGGTAAAGTTTTATTTTGGTCAATAAAGGTAAATTGTAGTCCATGGTATCCTGTACAAAGCTTCCAATACCTGATTAAAGATCAAAAAACTTTTTCTTGAACTGAATCGGTGACTTGAGTCGATGAGCTTTTGAATACCGTACTGTAATTCTACTGCGGTGTAGCAATTCTTCAAATATCCGCTTGCTAAATTCATTCAAAAGTTTGCTTTTCTGTGTGATACGAAGTTGTGTGTCTACGGACTTGATTCAAATGAACATTACAGTGTTTTTCAATGACGGTACCATGTTTGATTCGAACATTTCTGTATATGTGCGATTGTACTAAATTCGAATGTACCCTGTTCTGCGTGATTCGAATGTGCCCTTCTCTGCTCCGTGTGGATCTAAAGTTTCCTTTGAGAGAACAGTTTCTTTTTCTCGATCTCAGCCAGAGTAAAATGGCTCCATCTAAGGTAAGGCGTAGAACGTTAACAAGCGAATACAAATTGGAAGTTGTTGGCTGGCATTTTAACAATGGCAAGAATGTTAATAAAACTGCAAATAAGTTTGAAATTTATCGGAAACAATTTCGTGATTGGATCAAAGACGAAGGGAAAATTCGTAAACAAAAAGGAAAATCAAAAGCAGCTCGGACTGGGTTAGCAAGATCTCCTTTAATGGAAAATCGGCTGAATGAAGAGTTTTAAGCAATGCGAAGAGATGGAAAGAGGGTGAAGCGTTGGTTGTTTACTGCAAAAGCAAAACAGATTTTACAGCGACTGCATCCTAACGAAGCTCAAACTTTTCGTTTCTCAAACTTTTCGTTTCTCAAACAGGGATTTTGTAGGCGAAGTAAGATTACTCTAAGAGGAAAAACCCTTGTTGCTCATAACTTACGAGAAGCAGGGCACTGAGGACGTCTGGTTTGCCACTGCTCAGTCTGGACTAGAGAAACGTCAATGTACAGTTCAGTTAACTATTTTTGTTGATGGAAGTACTTTCCCACCCTCGATCATTTGTCGTGGTGAAGGACTACGAATTTAGGCAGCTAAAAAACAACAATGGGACAAAAGAGTGAAAGTAATTTTTCAACCAAAAAGGTCGATGTGGTGAAGCAATTATGAAAAGTTGGGTCAACAAATATTTCGGGAATATAATTTTTTAACCCAGCAACTCCTGGTTCTACTGGAAAGATAGGCCTATTATTTTCCGATGTAGGGCCTACACTGCGCAACAAACAGACGACGTTAAGATTTTGCTTGGAAAAGTGAACACAACACTTATCAACGTACCGAGCGGAATAACTAGCAGAGTGGTCATAAATAAGCCATTGAAAAACCACATTCGAAGTGACTTTGAACGTCACTTGGATGAAAATTTGGATCTTTATGTAGAAGGAAAGGTGTCAGCTTCAGAAAGACGAGTACATTTCACAGTTGGTTGCAGTTTCATGGGCGAAAATCAAATAAGATAAAGAAATGATCAGACACTCATTCTTAAAGTGTGGACTATCTAATTCGCTTGATGGAAGTGAGGATCATGAGGTAAACATAAAAAACATATTAAGATTGATGTCAAAATGATAAAAATCTAATTAAATATTAATATCTGCAATATTACCGTTGTTGTTTGAAACAGTCACAATTTTCTTTTTTCTCATTGAACTTTTTTTGATCCACGTATAAGCCCCCCGTCAATAAACCCAGATAGGCCCACCAAGAAAGCCTAACGAACACTGATAAGTCCTGGGCTTATAGGCGGAATAAGTGCGGTACAGAGTCAATAAATGACCGATAACCAGAAGTCGAGCAACAACCAGACACATTCTTTGACACAAATACTTGCTCGGATTTTTCCTCGAGGGGCGATGCCCCTACAAACCTGACAATTAGGGGCAATGTCCCAGTGCCCCCCACCTACGGGCCTACATACACCTACTAAAATTTTAAATGCATAAAACTCCCAAAGTATATACGTTGTCTGTTACGTGAAAATGAAGTGAACACCCAGAGTTTTCAGGCACGACCCGCCACTGCTTTGAGGTTAAATATCCCTAAATCTGAAGTCAAAGTGAAATAAAAAAGGGTCTTCAAATTCCTCGCCAGATTTCAATTAACGAAAATAAATCCGTTATAGATTACTTCTTTCTCTAGTTTCTGGTACACTTTGTCATTTCTGTCCCCGTCTCTGTCTTAACAGTAATGTTGTCTGTGAAGATGGGGCAACTAGTCGATCCCAACTTATGAATGGAAACTACCTTATTGTAGTCAAACTGTATCTGTTCATTCAAATGAGCGCGTTGTAATACTTTCTAACCTGGACACAGGTGTTGTACTCTTTCTCTGTGCAACGGATCCCTTGCAATAGGATAGCACTATGACTCCGCGTGAAATGTTTGCTGTTGCTTCTGTGAATAGAACTAGGGAGATGACCAACAGAGGGAAGCAATACTTGGCGGAGAGTTTCTTTAGAATATTCTTTTGTCAATACGCTACGGTATTTCCTTTACCCGAACTAATTGGTTTGAATAGGCTCATTGAGAAAGAACAGATGTTGCTGACAGATTTGCCTGACTGATCATTTTAATCGAGGGAACGAAAGTGCAAACAACAGTTCGGAAGTCAAGCAAATCCGTGGAGTTCGAGGTACTTCAGCCATGGCTATAAACATCGGTGGTTTGTTCGCTATTATCATTTTCTACATTCTTATTCTTGTTATTGGACTTGTAGCTGCCAGAAAGAGAAAAACAGGGGCGGACGCCCATGGCAAAGAAGGCGAAGAAGTAATGTTAGCAGGTCGCAGCATTGGCAAAGTGGTTGGAGCCTTTACTATGACAGGTAAGTGTCAAGTTCTTCTATCATGTAGGTTGTGAGGCAAAGGAATCCTTTTAGCATAAACGGTATCTTATCGGTACAGAAAACTTCCAAAATCGTATACATGTAAAATCCTGACTTGTTTTGTGTGTATGGTGGTGCACAAGGGTTCTTAGCCACTTGTCTACAAGGCCAATCTCACAGAAAGCATCGGTTCATGCAGGGGTACAGGTGTGTTTCGGTTTTAAATTGCACTGTTTATATTACTTGACCGTAAGTTTGCAATGAAGCAAACATCCAGTTTTCTTTAAATAGCGCAGTATAAATGTTTCACACCTAAGAGTTGCCATGAGGTTTAATGTTTGTGGTTTTGGTTTTCTGTTGTAGCACGGTAAGCGTTTGTAAACAGAAGGTGACAAATACTTTCTTACAGATTTTATTCTCTAGGAGAAATAAGACCGATTGGGAGGTCTAATTATGTTGCGATCAGAGAAGGGAACAATATCTTCGCGTCAACAGTGTTCCATAGCGTGACCTTAGTTGTCAGGCTTATCATATTCAACGCAGAAGTTATGGACCCGTCAAGAGCTGGTACAGTAGTGAAACTTGCGTAGACCATCACTTCATAGTGGCTTTTATTCTTCAAGAAAGAATGTGTACACACAATAAAGTTCTGTGTACAGCATGAGAAGGCGTGATGATTGTCTGTAAAGAAAATCCTTCCTTTGTTGATTATTTATAAACGAATGAAAGTAAGCGTAATCAGTCGGCAATAACATTCAATTAAGACCATGTTGGAAAATTGAATGATTTTCAATCAGTGCGGATAGTTGTGGTAATCCTGGAATGAGAAATCAGGCAACTTGAGAAGTAGGATATTAGCGATTGTTATCGCCTTTATCACCCTACAATAGAACCCACTTCAGATTGTTTGTGTAACCCGATCCCTAAATGAGCGGTACATTTACTTCTTAGCGAAAGAAATATTGAAGTTCAGCGTAAGGTTTATAGCGAGAGGGTATGGTACAGTGATTCCTACTCGGGGTGCCAGCATCCCTCGGTAGCCACGTGGCTAAGTGTTAGAAGAAGAGGGGGCGTCATGAACCGTGAATGCGCAAAGAACCACTAAAGGTTTTTTATGTTAAGTAGGGGAGGGAGGGAAGTATGAATAGACAATCAACTCGTTCGCGTGTACAGTGACGTTTATTACAATGCCCCCCCCCCCAGATGTCCGTGATCCGGGTTCAGAATGACTCTTTGGAAGTGGAGGGTAAGTTCTTTGGAAAAAAAGGTCACTCTGAAGTTAACTTGTACCTGGTATTGCAAAAATAATTCTGTCAGGGCCCCAAGCCTTTGATTCGAGTCAGTCTGGACTCCAAAATGGAAAGTGTGTGTCCTGTGTCTGGGGGAGATGTAGAGAACCCCGCAGGATCTTCTTGCTATGATATCTTATGAAAATTGTATTCATGATCCATTGGCAAACTAGTAAACAATGCTAAGTGATAATTTACTAAGAAAAACAAACTTGGATTTTTAATTACGTCAAGGAAATTCAGAAGACAAACTAATAGGTTGTATGAATCACGAGTGCGAAATAGATATGATTCCATACACATTTGCTATGCATGGATTGATTAACACAATACGCTACATTGTATACATTGACTTGAAATGCGTATAAAGATTTTCTTAAGATAATAACAATTTTTGAGATAATAACAATCTTTAAGACAATAACAATTTTTGAGATAATAGCAACTTTTGAGATAATAACAACCTTTGAGATAATAACAATTTTTGAGATAATAACAATTTTTAAGATAATAACAATTTTTGAGATAATAGCAATTTTTAGGATAATAATAATATTATAGGTGAAAGAGTATGAGGGAGTTTCAAACTAAATTGTAAAGCTGCATACAATACTGCTTCAACTGAACAATCTATTTCTCCTTCCAGAATCGGAAAGTAAGGGGGTCTAATTTTGGCATTAAAAATGCTCTTTGTTGTACTTGACATGGTAGCCACACTTTTCGTTTATTCCTTGTACTTAAATTAATTATCAAAAAAATAAATAACAAAATTTAGTACTATTCCTGAAGGCAGCATATAGGCTAACGTTGTATTTAATTGATAATGGTAATATAGTTGACACGGCCGAAAGGTTATTGTTAATTGCCAAAGGGGCACCTAGGCTTAAGAAACTTGGTACAGCATCAGGGTTGACTTCAGAAACTTCTTTAAGGAGTTTACACAGTTAAGCTACTTGTAATACCTTATGCATTATATCGCATAAGAAGTTAACTACTAAAAATATTTGGTATTACATTCAATGCTATCCTGAAGGTTTTTTTGCAAATTACGTCTAGTATGACAATTTTTTTTTTCTGTTACTTTACTACTTAAATCCAACAATTGTTGTCTTTCCTACAGTTCCAATTAAACTACCAACAGGATTGCAGGCTTTGCCACTGAGTCCAAGATCCATGAATATAAGCTGGAACAAACAACATAATGTTGAAGACGCCCCAAATGTTACAAGTTATTATGTTTTCTATAGAGACCAATATTCAAAGGTACAAGAATGGCAAGTCGAAGGCGTTCCTAAACAAAACAACTGCCTTATATTAAACGATCTTTCTCCAGCTACATTCTACAAGTTCAGAGTAATAATATCATTAAAAACAGGGAATGGACTCGCTAGTCAGGAAGTACTAGAGCAAACTCCAGAAGCAGGTATATGCATTATAATGTTTTGTACGTGATCAGACATTTATTCTTCTAAATGTGATTTCACCGAATGACTCATCTTGTGAGATCAAATTTTACTGGCTTGGCATGTTATCCTGTTTACGCAGGGTCAAAATAGGAAATGAATAGACGATATGCACTATGCATGCTTTATATATAGTATAATATAAAGTGCATCGCTTAACTTAACCCAACTTAAATTTCTGCGCTTCAATAAATTGTGTCAATGATGAAGTAATCTACTAGCTGTCCCTCTTAAAGGCAGTCTATTAAACTGTTGTCAGCTGTTGTAACAATTCAACAGAAAAAATTAAAATGCTTTAACCCTTTTATAATGTGTCATGCACAGGAAAGACATTTGGAGAAAAAAATGTGTGTCACCAGGGTTTTTTTAACTTTGCAACTAAGAGTAAGTATTTTGATGTCATGTTTATATATTCGCAAAGATTACTTAAAGCACTAAAGTGGAGAAAAATGGACTGCCACTAATCAGGAAACCAGAACGTCCCTCTATTGGTATTCAGAACGATGGCCTTTAATTGTAAAACCAATTAGGTGAACCAGATATATCTTTAAGTTCGTTTGCAAAAGGTTTTATAGGATTTCTATGAATAATTGGTTACTACTTTTTGATAATATTAATAAGATAATTCAAAAATTGCTTCTATTTTTATAAGTGCGTGCTTATGACAAATTTAACAATAACATGCCGTTGCAATACTATTGTCAATTGCTACTTTTTAAAAAAGCTTTCATTATCTCTAACTCGTATAATTTTCTTACTTGTTGCTTATATTGATGCTAAAGTATGCCTTATTGCCATCAAAGGCAAGAACGAATATGGCAAAAACTTGGTTTTCAGATAGACCGAGGTTGCTGTAAAATGTTTCAAACTCCAGACTGGATTGAGGACCTTTGACCCACGAATATATCACCTAGTTATTATTCACGTGGCATGACAATTTATAACTGATGCACGAACCAGTTGCCCTAACATCTTCCCGACCGTTTTCAACTTTAAAACTTACAAAATGCCAGCTTTTAAAGTTCTGTCATCTTTTAATGACAGAGTGTGTTTCTTCTGTGCAGCCCCGTCTGCGTCACCGTCGTTTATTGATATTGAAGCGACGCGGTCTACGGAGATCTACGTCCAGTGGGGAGTTATTCCAAAGAGTCACCGGAACGGAGTTATCCGAGGATATAAAATAAAGTACAGACCATACGAGAAAAAGAAGTTTGAAGAAATCAGAATTTCCGGAGATATCAGGGAGAAAACCGTAACCGATCTCAAAGCATATTCACTTTATTTCGTTGAAGTTGTTGGATTTACGTCGCATGGCGATGGACCAGGAGTGGCCCAAACAGTGACTACTTTAGAAGGAGGTAAGACGGAAATATTGCTACAAGTATTGCAGGGTCATATTTCAATTTATATTTTCTTACTCTGTACTGATACATCTAGAAATGTGTTGAACGGTCTCGAATCAGCTCATGTCATTTTCTTAAAATTGATGTTACTTATATTGTGATCATACCGTAAAATGGAGGAGGTAGTTTGTGATTGTAAACTTTTTAAGGCATGAAAATGATGCTATGTGTATTAAAAGTTACTATTAAAAACTTGAGAATAATTTTCAAATAGTTTCATATCTGAGAAGAGACGCTTTCATGTATTTACATTGGAGAATGCTAAAATTTGTATTTGCTAGGAAGTAGAGTGCAAAAGAATATTGTAAACGTCCCATTCCTTAAGAAAAATAGTAAACTGTTGTCTGATCTTTGTTATAGTCCACATATGATACTTATTACGTAGGCTTGTAGTCATTAAGCATCACACTACAAAATGACATCTGCAGAGTCAGCACCTACTAACTTCTGTGTTCTTCAGTGTTTACCTCGTGAAATGCAACGTTTCTGTCCCAAACTTTGGAAGAAGAATATATTTGTGCATACAGGAAGACTTAACTGATACCCTAAACGAACAGGTGTAAACAACGTTATTTCTACCCCTGTTTTAAAACGGAGTGATATATCTCTCTACCCTGAGTGATTGATGTGCGTGTCTCTCTAAAAAAAGAATATTTTAGCGTTCATGTATTGAAGATTACGCAAGCTTCATTATAAACATGGTATTAATAAACCAGAATTAGTACTAAAAAGCATTAAATTTCATTAAAATTATGAAAATTGCTACAGTGCAATTTTCACAATTTTACCTCTAAAAGCTAAATATTTTCATGTTTTTCTTCTGCAGTTCCGGACACTCCTCCTCCTGGGATAGTGGTTAAAGATCTATTGTCATTAAGCACTGCTACCATTCATTGGGGGCCACTTCCTACACCAAACATTAATGGCATACTTGGAGGCTATATAGTCAAATTTTACATGGTAAGCATGTCTGGTATACCAGTACTTGGGATCGGAAAGGTGCATACGATGACATTTGACAGGTATACGTATGAAGCCAAAATTTCAGGTTTGTTGAGTTATTCCAAGTACAACATTCAAGTTCTTGGATTCACTGGGGCTGGAGAAGGAGTATCAAATAAAAAAACATTTGCAGGTAAGAATGCAAAAAGATGATTAATGATAAAAAAGAAATTTAATATAGTGTTAGATAACGGACTCAAATTGGTAAACTTTTCCACAGGACAATAATAACATCGATCTTCCCAAATAATAGATTAAACTTTTTACCAAGAATAATTAAAGAAAATGGGAGCACAGATAGCAAGATATCGTTTAAAGTAACACACATATAAGTGAAATGTTTTCCGTTACTAACAATAATGAAAAACGTTCAATTTGCAAGTAGGATAACGATGTTGAAAGTGCACTACCTTCTCTGCTTTTATAAATGCGGCTTTTGGAGCGCTAAGATAAAAAGGAGACTTCGCTTTTTTGTAATACCCTAAGCGGATCCGCTTGCTCCTTGACGTCTTATAACTGGGTATTAAATGAGAAATTTCTTATAGTACAAATAGTAAACCATTGAACAATTTCAATCTCTTATTGAAGATGACTCATATGTAAAAATACTTTTTAGTCTGTTTTAATTGTTCTGGCTGGCCGTATAACAGTTCCGCGTCCAGCAATTTTCCGAGGTGATTAGATACATAAGTTCACATAACTACGCAGTTTATCAAACGATGAACTATTAGGTCAGTGCTTGAACAATGAAATCTCCAGGCGAAATGCGCGATAAATTGTAGGGCTCTAGGTGTTTTTGAAATATGGGGCAAATATTTAAGAGAGTTTCTGTTTCTGTCACCGCTATAATTGTATCATATTTTACACAAGGCTTAGGCTGCATTTGACAATTTCATCTTTTTAGTTCAGATATCTAACGTCGATATCAAATAAACTGGATTAATTAGGTATGATAATGTCAATGCCGTCATTTCCCAAGAATTTGTATTTCCCCAGTGTACAGAAAGTGGCCAATGAAGATAATGAAAAAAGGGTCGGAATCAATGTTTGCCCCAAAATCCATTCATTCTAATTCCATTTTCAATTGTGAGCAATTGCCGTTTTTTCATTTAAGATTGTGTGCATTTGCACAACACTCTGACAATTGGAAGCGGGTCTTGTGTACACTGTCTTCTCCAAAAATATTCGAAAAGCTTGCGTACCACCAGATATATGAATAATTAGATATAGTTTAATTTTTTTATTTACAGTAATTATATCTATTAGGAACATCAGTCAACATGATCCACTGTTTCACATTTTACGGATATAGAGAGAAAGAATGTAAACAAAGGGTAACTAACGAGCAATGTGGCTGCCTGTGTCTTACATACAGGAGTTTTGGTCCATGGAATGTTGATGTGCAAGCCAAGAACGACACTTTGTCATCTTTATCTCAGCATTTCTTTGCGATAGCATTCTACAGCAATTTAAAGTAAGCAATGAGATTAAATGACTAAAATAACTGCACGAAATAGGGAAAACATTTTAGTACTGAAAACCTTTTTTCGTCTGACAC
>JAAAKL020009525.1:0-15033 GCA_010016065.2 Carybdea cf. marsupialis auct. non (Linnaeus, 1758)
TGATCAAGAAGAAATCTAAAGACGCTGGGAAGTACACATTTTGTTTTATTCTACTGTATTCTATTGTTGAGTTCGAACGTTATTTTGAGACTCTTTCAAGATCGCTAGCGTGGGTTCCACAGAATTAGAAGTTGCTACGAGGAACCTACAGTACATATCCCATCATTGCAAACCTTTCGGTCACTAATTTGCTTGCAAATCTGTAGTAGTGTCTGCAACGTAATTATAGGTTAGAAAAGAATGTAGTAAAATTTCTGTAAGATAAAATCTTAGATTAGTATCACTTCGTAATATGTCCCTCAGATAACACTCTATCGTAGTTTTAAATAACATATAGTTATTTACTGACGACAACTGACATCTCAACATTATTGTCAACATCGTAACTCGTACTGCATTTAATCCTATGGATAAAAAAACTTGAAGAAACCCCTAATTTCCGTCCTAGCTACTGAAAGAAATTCAAGGTTACCCATTTACTAGACAGCATCAATATGTCAAAATTATATGAACGCTAACAATGGGCATGTTACATGCTACATGATAATACTGAGTTATGGAAAACATTGCCCCTATTTCATTGAAAGGATTACTACACTGGAGCACAGCGACATCTAATTCAACGGAAATTTAGAGAGTACCTGTAGCATACGCGCATATAGACTGTAATATAGGTGCGAGAAACAACACCACACTAGTCTTCTGTAATAAGATATTTTGTCAAACCATTCTCAATCACAACGTGGGACGAAGTCCCTTCTGAATTATACACCTTTACTCAAATGCACGATATGTACCGGAGGCGATCTGGGCTCTAATATTAGCGTGGTCACCACACCCTCTCCTCACTAAACGTTATCTATACAAAAGGAATAATAGCTTGATTACTACAATAACGTTAATGTTAGTTCTTAACTTTTAATCCGTAAAATTATTAACATGCATAGTTAGCTAGGTGAAAGGGTGAATTGCAAACCCTAGCTGACCTACGCAGGGGGGGGGGTGCTTGACTGCTCCACTGCGCTTCCCGGGCTCGAAACCTCGTTCTCTTTACCACTATCACTTTGATTCTCAGCCTCCTTAGGGGGAACACTTTGCGCGAGGTTACGCAAATTCCAGCGGCGCCCATCCTACAACTCGTATACATACTTCCCTACTCGTTTATGGACTTGTATCGGTATTGAATACCTCCTCCCTAACTTTCTGTAACTTTTATTTGGTAGTCTCACTACCACCCACTCTCCTTCTTTCAAAACCCTCACTGCTTTAATCCAATCATCCTTTCTCTCCTCCGTTGGTAGAATCTCTGCAGCAGTGTGAACTTTCCTACAGAAAAGGGCTTCGCTTGGGCTTTCCTCTAGCTCTGAATGACAAGTGGTTCGCTGCTTCTGGAGAAAACTCATCATGGCAGAGTTCCACAAATCGTTCTTATTGGAAACTCGTGATGGTAATACCAGAAGTTGCAAGTGACTTTTGAGGTCTCTATTCACTCGTTCAACTAAACTATTTCCTTGGGGGAAATATAAACTACCTTTGGAATGCTGGATGTTGAATTTACTACAAAAGTCTTTGAATTCTCTACTAGTAAACTGGCTACCATTGTCCATAACAGTCTTCCTGAATATACCATAACGCATACAGGATTCCATAAGTTTCTCTACAACAAACTGTGTTGTGACCTCTCGAGAGGGCCACGCCTCCACGAAACCAGTCGCACTATCTACTAAGACTGCAGACAATATCTGTAATCTACAGGAGCTGCCATAAATGGGCCTGTGACATCAACACTAACAATTTCAAATGGACGATCGTCCTATCAACCTTTTCAGGCTTTCCTACCCGGAATGGGACCTTACTTTTATCTGCTGCCCTGCAAAAACTGGATTCTTTTATAAAAACTGTAGCCTCTTTACAATAATTTGGCCACCAAACTGCTGATCTTAGTGTCGAATTTGTGCAGACTATACCTCGATGTCCTTCATGCATAATTTCCAGTATTTTCCATCGCATACTTTGGGGAACAACAACCTGCCCCCCACATAACACAACCCCAGAGCTAAGACCTAATTCTGATCGGACGTTTCTGTTGACAGATGAGTAATATCAGGAAAAGCCGTTGTTTGTTTGTAACTTTTTGGAAAGATGTGAGCACATATTCATCAGCCATTTACACAAGTTTTATCCCAGATTTAGCCACGTAATTTTCTAGTGCCACTGTGCGTAGGAGTGTGCAAATGATTCATAACCGAGTTTCATTGTCGAACACAAAATCACAAGAACTTCAACAAAATCTTCTTGTTGTTGGAGTACATTAGGGGAAACTCACGATGCTGTATTGGTAAATCAGTGAAGCAAAAATAGATATGCTAATTTTGATGTCAGTATTCTTCCTAAAAAGAGACATTCAGATGTTATTGACGATTTAACCTTTCACTGTACCATTTCCAGCCACGACCACCCCCTTGCCGTGTTTAGGTAACTACCAGATACCAGATCAGTGACTAGCTGCCTCTGTATTTTCAACACAACAAACAGGATTACGTAGAGACAATTAGCAGGTACTGTTTCTATCAAAAGAATGAAGAGAATTATGTTGAGTTGTATTCCCATATCATTTCCGTGAGCAGACATCGTCCGTGAGGAATTTTCCGGTATAGCAGCAGAGCAAGTCACACGATGACTAACACGAGATTCAATTGGTCCATTTGAGTTTGAATCCGGCTTCATTAATCTTCCGATCAAAACTGATTTGATTCGCAAGCTTCAAGATTTTTGAAGCCGACTCCTTGCATCCAATTTCTAAAAACCTATGACACACGAGGATTTTCTGCAACTGGCATCATGAATCCGGCTTCAATGAAGCGTCGTATGTCATCAGTTTTATGCGCCCTAATCCATTAAATACTGCATCGTATTCTGACAATAGGCTTGAAACATGCACAATAGCTCCATGTGAAGTGCTGGGTGTTGCCTCAGCCATGCCACAAGGACTGAGTTGCTCGATCGTATTCACTACCTCATGGTTAACAGAAAAAACAATTTTAAATACCTCAAAAGCATCACGACCTACTAAATTTACATCGTTTGGTACTACTAAAAAGTCTTGAGTAGTAACAATACCAATTAACGACAAACATCACCGTATTTGACCCTTTACAACGACAGCATTACTGCCATAATCTACTAACGCAACACGACAGTGTGTTAACTCAACTTCTTGCGGTAAGCAATATAAAACTTTTTCACGAAATCAAGGAGCGACTAGACCCACTGTCTAGTAAAAATTTAATCGATTGACCGTAAAGATGCATTATACTTTCTCTTTTCGAATTTTCCGACAAGGTCATTAACTTCGGCTCGGAATGTTTTCGAAATGTTTTGTTAGTCTTCGCCACTTCCTTATCGCTTTTGCTCTTGCAAAAACGCCTTCCAAGGAAATTTCCAACTTTCTTGTAACTATTGCAGGTAGCACCCCGTGCTGAGCAGTTCGGCGACTTAGCCATATGGCCAGCCCTCATACAGGGATAGCATCTAATGTCACCATTAACCTTGGCCTTGTGTGACTGGTCAATCTTAAAGACACTATTCATACTAGAGCTTACCATCAACTTCTTAGTTAAAGTTACCAGCTCGGAAAAATCTTCGTACTCACGTAGGATAATTTCTTTCCATCTCCTCTCAAAAGATCTTATTATCCCTTGAGAAATAAATTTGTATCCCGTCTGACAGCTTACTTTTGTATTCATCGAGATCAACCAAATCCCTCAGCTTTGCGTTAACTATCTCTAGCATTGAACTAAAAAAACCCTGGAGAGCTAACTCCGAAACGAGGCTTGAAGCCACATCAGTCTTCCTGCGAAATCATTTGCACGGCAAAACACGCAGGACTTTGCAGCGTGCGGATCGTGGTCCCAAATCTCGCTGTCTGTTGTTATAAAAATGGTGATTTCTTGCGTAGCATATGGGTGTACTAGTAGGCAGGGTAATAAATTAGATGATGATAGAACAGGAGGCAGTTTGGATAGTATCCAGGGTACGAATATTGAGGAAGAAGCGACGAAGCAAAATTGGCCTTTGTCATTTCATCGGTAAACATTGAACGTTCTCGTAACCTTTGAGTATCTTATCGTATTTTGTTCCCCTTTTAGTATAAGCTGTAAATTATCACAACTATGGCCCCATTAGTGAATCTTTACTATCTTCATTAAGGTTTGCTTTCCTCTTTGAATTCCAGTTGGTTGGCATGTTTATCATGATATGATGTACCAAAATAAATCACAGAAATTGGGGTCACGTTAACGAGTCTTGTCGAAAGACATCCTACTCAATATACGTTCCTCAAAATTGCATGGTCACGATGAGAGTTATGCAAGGGAGTGAAGAGGCAATATCAAACATAAATTGGCGGAAAAATTCACAAACTGTTTTGTACCTTGCATTGCATTGTGTATGTGGGTGTGGGGGATAGTTTTGTAGGTTTTCCCCACTTTCCCATATAAAAGATCCCCTGTAATGCGCGACTTACATAAGATTAACTGATTACACATTCTATTTATGTCTTGGCCATTCTTCTGTAATAAGTAGTTTTATTAACTCTTTCTTAGTACAACCAGTTTGTACCAGAAATCATCATGTAGCTAATATGCAGGCAGCCTCTAAATATCAAAAACACACCCTTCCTTTTTTAAGAGAGGGGGGCGGCAACATATGTGTTGTTACAGATAAGTCATTTAACTCCTTTTTTTACTGGTCCATTCCAATCCCCACCTCAATCCCCAGCTCAAGTTTAAAGCTTACGACCCCATACCACTTATCTGCAACCAAAGTGTAGATAATACAGAAGTGAAACAGCAAACATTGAGACACTATTGCAGCTGCAATTGAAGTCCTATATAATCAATTCTCAGGAATGTTACATCAATTCGACAAATATAACAGTTGAATGTTATAAATGAAACATCTATACTATAAAAGAAAATTATGAATTAATTCATTTCGAAAAATTATCCAAAAGCAACACTATCCAAAACCAACACCTTCTTTGACTGAAAACAGTTACTAACACACACACATCTCTTCTTGGCATAAGTTGGATCCAGTTCCATCTGCTCCTGTTTATAAAAATACTTTAAATGCATGTATACTTCTCTCATCTATTTGTTCAGGTTCCCTGCAAACCCTGTTCAATGTGAACTATGGATTTCTGCTGTAAGAAGATGGAAGTGGAAACCTTGCAAATATTCCTACATATGCAGTCTTCATATTAAAGCTTCAGACTATAAGGTTCCTCCTGGTAACCCTAGACCAAGACTTCAAAAACAGCAGTACCATCAGTATTTGAGCAGTTTCCTACCCATTTGCAGAAAGAAATAAAATCCAATCGTAGGGTGTTAAAGAGGGAATGCACTGAAGTTACACCAGTAATTGCAGCAAAATCAAGGAAAATTGAGGACATGAGTTCAAGAGAAAACAATGAAATAAGGTTCCCAAAAATCCCCCACAAAGAAGCTTTTGAGGCACAAAATAAAAATACTACGGCAAAAGCTAAGAAGAAGAGATAAGAAAGTGAGAAATCTGACAGATGTGAATAACTTTATGACAGAGAAAAACCTCATGACCACCTCATCTGCCAATATATTAAAGGATCAATTCTTTGGGATTACAAGGGAGCTTTTCAGCAATGAAATAAAAAATAACTTAAGGCATCCAACAGGCAGGAGATATTCTGAGGAAATGAAAAGTTTGCTCTTACAGTGAACTTTTATTCTCCTAAAGCATACAGCTTTCTGAGAAAGCAATTCAATCTACCAAACCCATCGTCAATAAGGCATTGGACCACTTCCATTACTTGTGAGCCTGGATTTTTAGAATATGTGTGTGAGGACTTAAGAGCACAAATGCTTCAAAGAAAAGAAATGTCAGACTGTGTACTTCTCCTTGATGCCATGGCTATCAGAAAGCAAGTAGTATTTGATCAAAAGCTCGGGAAATATGCTGGCTTCGTAGACTATGGTAATTTATTACCAGAAAGCTCGGAAAACATGGCATCAGAAGCTCTTGTCTTCATGTTAGTAGGCCTTAAGTCTTACTGGAAATGCCCCATAGGCTATTTCTTTATTGATAAAATTACAGCAGACAATCAATTTTCTCTGATTACGACTGCACTCTCCTTAGCAGCAGACTATGGCTTTAGGGTATGGTCTGTCACTTGTGATGGAACATACTGCAGAATAAGTGACAACTTGGCTGCAGAATAAGTGACAACTTAAACACTATGAAGGTTAGTTTCCCTCACCAAACTAGGGACTATGAAGTATTTGCCACCCTGGATGCACGCCATATGATAAAGCTTGCAAGGAATGCTCTGGTAATCTTGGCAGTTTCAAAAACAATATCTCCCAAACTATATCATGGAAATTTGTTGACAAGTTATGTAAGTTACAAGATAGGGAAGGCTTCTCATTGGCTAATAAGCTGACCTCAGAT
Source organism: Carybdea cf. marsupialis auct. non (Linnaeus, 1758) (assembly GCA_010016065.2). Lineage (NCBI taxonomy): Eukaryota > Metazoa > Cnidaria > Cubozoa > Carybdeida > Carybdeidae > Carybdea > Carybdea cf. marsupialis auct. non (Linnaeus, 1758). The sequence goes on from JAAAKL020009525.1 coordinate 6,487, forward strand.
CATATTGGGTGGAGAAAGCACAAAATGAATGTGAAGCTTGCAGCTCAAACTTTAAGCTCATCTGTAGCTGATGCCCTGGAATTTTTGAAAACTGACTTAAAGTTACCAGATTTTTGTGAAAGTGGGGCAACAATAGAGTTCATACGAAATATAGACCAACTTTTTGACATTCTGAACTCACGCCACCCAATGGGGAAAGGGTTTAAGTCACCCATAAGACTGGGAAACATTCAATGGGTTGATCAGCGAGTTAAAACGATACTAGAATATCTGTTATCCCTAAGAGCTGATAATGGACAGCTAGTGATACAACATCGTAGAAAGACTTTTGTGCTTGGCTTCATAATGACAGGTCTTTCAACCGTATCAATTGCTAAACAGATGCTCCAACAAGAATACAATCCGTTTAAGTATGTCCTAACATACAAATTTTCACAGGATCATATCGAACTACTATTCTCCTGTATAAGAAGCAGAGGTGGTTTCAATAAAAATCCAAATACACTTCAATTCAAAACTGCATTGAAGCAAATATTGATGAAGAACTCAATAACAGCCTCTACAAAAGCGAACGTGCTATCATTTGAAAGTGAATACCAAGGGTCGCCATTTTCTTTGAAATGGAGCAAACATCGATCGCCAACCTCAGAACTACTTGCTGGAAATATATTGGACCAGGAAGACTTAGTCGAGAACCCAGAAAATCTGTTTGAACCACTCGATAGTATTCGCATCTCAGACGTCGTAGAAAACATTCTCTATTACATTTCAGGCTTCATTGTTAGAAAGCTAATCCACAAGATAAACTGCAACCCCTGTGCAAAGTCCTTGACCCAATGTGATGCAATCCAAGATCATTCCTACAGTAATGCTTCATTCGCAACATTTGTAATTCGAAAGACTCGTGGTGGGTTAATTCAAGCTTCGTTTGGCGTCTTTAAAGTCATTCTTGAGTGTGAAAAGGCATTCAAGTTAAATGTGGTAAACTTGAGTGATCGAAAAATCAGTTGCAGGAGTAAGCTTATAAAGAATATGATGGTTGAAAAGATGCACAGGCACAATATTGAGTGGGGACGACTTTTTCCAACGCTGGAAGAACACAGGTTCTTGGTTGAGCCAGGATTCGAAGACGACCACTTAACGCAATTAATCAAACAAATATCAATGAAATACCTTTTACTTCGCCTCCAGACATATGCTAAACGATATACTAGGCAAGTTGTGATGAAAAATACACCAAGCGTTCGTCATCGGCTTCACAAACTGGTCCTGTTCCAAAATATTTAACTCGTTCTGACAATGACCATCTTGTCAGCTCAATCTGGGTACCATCAACATTGATTCTCTCCTTGTTCATAAGCTCATATCGACGACAGAGATATATTACCGGTATTAGATATCGGTGAAACTGAGTAAAGGAGGTCCTCGAAATGAATAGTTCAAATGTTGACACCGAGAAAACCCTTGCTTGCTTCTTGTAGTAATTATTTGTCAACTCCAGAATCAGTCGTTGAAATAGCATGTTAAATCTTTCCCTTCGTACTCTTCGATTTGTTCACAATTGAAAGTTTAATTCATCTTGTTATCGCGGATTTCTACGATTGTTTATACCTGTATATACACTCTATAGAAAACGTTCTGTTCATCACAAAATTTGCAAGTAGTACTTCTCCGCTGCGTGTTGTTGTTTTGTTTTTTTCCGTGCAAAATGAATTTGCTGCGCATGAGTGTGGCTTCACTCTTCTCACAGGGGAACGGTCAAAGTTAGCTCTCCAGGTTTTTTTTAGCTCAATGATCTCTAGCCGCTTCTCTTCTCGTGGTTCGTCAGCATACCTCTTGATAAGAAGCTTGCACAATTCGGAGTACGTTCCGCTGGTTATGTCGAACTCGAGCTTTATTGTACGGAGAACGTTGCCTTTCAGATAGCTCATATTATAAAGAACAGAGGATTCTATTATGCAATGTATGTTAATTAGTTTTGTACCCAGTCCTTTATGTATAAAAGCGTGATTCCTGTTAAGCGTAGACAGAGTACGTTTGACTGTGGATGGAAGTAGATCGCTATGTGTTAGGTTCATACTTGTTAGTTTCAAATATTATTCTCTTCTAAGTTACCTCAACATATTAATAAGAAGCTAACCTCATGATGTACCTGCCTTCGAGCTCACGTATACACAACAACTCAGAAGGACATCTCGCTTTTCCCCATCACTGTTTATCTTTACAACTGAAAGAAAATATCGAACGCGTCCAAGTATTCCTTTATATTGGTTGATTAATGAGAGGAATAGTGCTTTCACTCGTTATCATCCATTTCAATCTCCGATAGCAGCAATTGGATCTTTGTACAACACTTTCTCTGCTTGGCCTTGGACATTGAACTCATTTGTGCAGCAACATATGCACAAAGTTTTCATTGGCACTTTCTTTCTTTCTTCCCATGTTTCTTTGCAAATTGTTCGAGTAATACATCTGCCCTTTCTGCAGGATCTATCATTTGTGTCTTCTTCCTTTTAAATACAGGAGGATCCAACTGAAAAAAGAAATATGTAGCTGTACTTGGTCCTACTTCATCGTCTGCCATGCTTGTCTTCTCATTAGCTTCCACATGCCTTCCAGTTGTTTCAATTTCTGGACCTGTCACAGTTTCAACATCAGTATGGATAGGCTCTATACAATTTGGCTCTTTGACTCTTGCATCAAGGTATTCTAACAAGACTTTCTTTGCAGGGGGATGCTGTTAAACAAATAAGTTTGATACGCATGACTTTCCAATAAATAACAAAAGATATTTATAAGTGTTTAATGCTTCTCTTATTTCTTAGGTCCCCAGTACCAATTATTAATGATTACACATTTATAAGAGAAATGGAATTTTTCGAACTGTGTAGGAGCTGTTGATAGTAAACACATCGAGATAAAGGCGCCCAACCAAGGCTCCGAATACTACAACTACCTGGGCTACCATAACATCATACTGATGGCTGTAGTGGATGCAAAGTACAACATGGTTTACTTTGATGTTAGCACAAATGGCAGAGCTGGGCATGCTGGGGTATTTAGGGAATCAACACGGACAGCTGCGCTTGAATCCAAAACGCTGAGCCTGAGCCACATCCTCTGCCTGTTCCCTACTTTATAGTGGGTGATGATGCCTTCCCGTTGAAGCCATTCGTGATGAAACCCTACCAATTCAAAACAGCTAACACTGGGGAGGAAAGAAATGATAAAGAAAGGAAAGAAAAGTATTTTTTGATTATAGGCTCTCACGAACACAACGAATTTCTGAAAACATTTTTGGAATTCTTGCAGAGAGAATTGGGATTTGCCATTCACCTTGATGCAGACAATGTAGGTCTGGTAACAAAATACTGTCTGGCACTTAATAATTCGTGAGGACGAAAGACGATCAAGTCTTTGCATCTTTTTCCCCGCAGACCAGAAGGACACAAAGTCCCATGATCTAATATCTTGGGAACGGAGGAAAAATCAACAAACTGGCAAAAATAACCACTGTTCAAACTAGAAACGGCAAACGGCTAAAATACCTGAGAAAATATAGCTCTATACCTCTTCCTAATTTATGCGATGGTCAATTATCATCATGATTTTTTAGTAAGGACTTTATCAGGAATAGGCTACAATGGACAGATTTTTCAACTAGTACCAAAACAGTACCTTAGCAAAGAAGTTTACTCAAAGTGCCATGATATGCTGAACAAATGATAAGTGTTGTAGACCAATTAGGTGCACAAGTGAAGGTGCAAAATATGTAACTCATTTTCAATTGTATAGACTCCAAACAATCAGTTAACAACAACTTGTATGGTTTGCAGTAAAAACCTTATCCACACTATGTAACAACATAATATCTCTCTATGAAGAGTTTTATTAGGACAAATATTTACGGGGCTATACAATAGTTCAACACTCGGGTAAAGGCCAACTTGTAGCTGAGTGGGTGCCACTCAGCTACAAGTTCACCCCACACTCAATAACAAGTTCAAGGTAAAAGATCAGTGTTCTTACCATCCAATCCTTTTCCCATTGCTATAGCGATATACAAAAGTGAGTCTCTGGTCTTCGAGCGATCATTATATGCCTTCATGCGATAGTTGTACAGATTCTCTCGACCCTGGCATAATTCTATATGTCGAGCCATATCAACGTCGATTAAATAGTCAGCCATTTAAAAAAAATAACTCGAGAGACACATTTTCTTGCCAGATCCGGTTCCAGATCCCACTGATCTCTAAAAAAGACTGGGTCGAGCTTCCAATTGTTTCCCACACCGAAAAAGTGTAGTCACGAGTACTGGCCCTCATTAGTTAAAATAGCACGGGAAAGTTCGCCATGTTACCAAACATTGTTTTTTATCTTTGTGTGATGGGGAATGAAATGGCGTCCAGTGACTGACCTCACTTTGAAACGGAAGATGCTCAATCCAGTTCTTTTTAGAGATGAGTGCCAGAGCCAGTTCCAAATGCCTGCGACACAGTCGCTTGTCCCCTTGTTTGTCCCTGTCCCTCAGTTTTACGCAATTTACGCAATGTGAAAACACTTTACAATCCGAGTTGTATATTGTAAGCAATTGTACAAACTAATTGTAAAGTAGGTAGGGAAGTCCTTACGAACAACAGTTCTGCATATCAGACCCTCGTATTAGAGCCGAAAGGTGCAATTGTCAGAGGACATACAATAGAGCTAAATCACTACCTTAATTCCATAATAACTTTCAATCATCTTCATTGTTGAAAGCCGCTGATATGAAGCTATCAAACTATATTTAGTGTTTTATGGGGGAGGGGGGGGGGGGTATTAGTCGAGTAAAAATAGATTGTAAGTAGGTATTGTGGATTTTATTAAGATGATGGCCACATATATCAACTGTGTTCTTTCTTTTCTTAACCCTCGGCCAGCTTGGCGACATGTATCGACTACGAGTTAAAGTCGTATGATTGTGTTAAAGATTTCATGCTTTTGTACTCTAAAGTAACGATAGGCAAGTGGCATTGTTATAGTTCATATTATTCATGAGTCAACCACTACGAGGCTAAGTCAGGATTACGAGTTTATTACGTCAATCTCACTCGTTGTGTTTGTGAGTCAGTCATGTAAGCATGGATTCTATAGAATATAATAGAATCTGTGATCTAACTCTGTTGGTCGCTTTTACTGCTGTAGGGAGCTCCGTTCGAGTTTATCATGTTAGTTGAAATATATCCGAGTTTATTGTTGATTATAACCAAGACATACATGTGATAGATATATGTACTCCTGAACTCGACGCGACTCGGAAAAATCAACGTCTACATCATGTAGATTTCAAGTGTTTAAACATTAAACTCACCTTTCCTGTGACATACATCAGTTTACAAGCGCTATCATAATATATAATGACAGCTGTCCCACTATAACCGTCCTCAAATGTTGTAAGTGGTTTACTTGTGTCCTTCTGCAAAAGATAAAGGAAAATGTATATTACAAGATGTTCTCATTCCCGTTTTAGCAAAGTTAAAAATTTGGGCGTTGAATAAAAGCAAGTCTCCAGAAAGGCTCGGTAAATATTCCAATTTTTGGAAAAAGTGCCTACTGTATTTATTCGAGGTGTTGGCGTTTTTGGGGTATTTGGCTTAAGTAGTCGAAATTTGGAAATGGAAAGTAGCCTATTGCTATTTTAGCAGTTTTTCTTTTAAAAACTAAATACAAGACGGTAGAACGACACTTCGGTTTTGAGACGTCAGTGACGGGAGCACTTATTCATTCCTTAAGACGCAAATACTGACAAAGTGTACACTAAGATGAAAAAGGGTACAAAACACAGTGTAAGAAATGTGCTGATAGAATGTATGACACATAGTATCGATAAATAATGGTAAAAAATTACAATTTGGTCAGTTAAGTAAGATGGGTTGCTACGTAACATTGCTGTATATGTGATTTGTTGGCAACGATACGCAATACAAGTATCAGTTCCATGTAAACAAACTAAGGCAATGTAAAATTATACCTTGAACCTTGTTCAAACAAGTAAACTAAAGTAACTGTTTGGAAGCTAACGTCAATGAAGGACTAGGGAGAAAGGAGTAATCTTCAAGTGAAACTCAGCCACCAATTTAGAGAAGCTTTATGACAACAATATACTCAATTTTATGCCACTCGAAAGCCTATCAAATATTAAACTCTTGAGGTATTTTTGCATACCGCATCTATAATTTGAAAGATTTTACCATTAAAACTTTTGCATCGCTTTATGACGATTTTAACGTTTGTTGTTCATCTCGCTCGCTCGTATATTGTTTTCTGTTTATTCTATTACAGTAAAGAGTTTATCTATCCTCACGAAGTGAAACTAAAGGTAAAAAGTATGGCATGTGCAACTAATCCAACTTTCTTACTATTACATTTTGTCGCATTCTGATAACTTTTAGCACATAGCATGTATACGAGCATCATTTCTCACTTTGACTTTCGTTGTTTCTCGTTCATATGGAATCGTTGTTTGGCAACCACGTACCATATGGAAAAAAATTACGAAGGATTTGTACAAACTCATGATATGATAAGCAATGAATAGTACGTTACATAACTAAGTAGGCAAACAGTTATATGAAAAATGGATGCAACTATCGTACAGATGACCGGAGATTAGCGCAATATCAGAAATCTTGAAGTGCTATAAGATGACGCTCTTTACCGTTCAGTGAAATTTTTACAATTGGAAACACGCTTAGTTATGCTTAGGAATATATGTAGGAATAAAGGTGCAGTTGGGACAATGCTGGATTAAGAGAATGTTAGCACTGTGCCAACATGTGACAACTGTTGTGAATGAACTCAAGAAAGAGTAATTAAAAGTAAAGACAAAAGCGTTATACATGCCGGTAGGTCAAAAGGGGTAACACAGGGGTAATAGGGGAAAATAAAGAGTGATACATTCTATGAGTAAATTGATAGGGTAACATAAACTCTAGTTTCAACATTTGCCTCCTCCTCTGCCAAAAATTGATAAAATGACAAGCATTAGAAAAGAATACAGCTCTCCGGTATGAAAATGCTTATAATCTAACTAGCAGGACTACTGATCTTCCGAGATAGACCTTGGGGCATTGAACAGATTTTTACTAGTTCAAGTAGCTATGCTGGTTGATCGTCTCAATTTTTCTGGGTTTTCTGTTAGTAATATCAATGGTTTCTTATTCTAGATAGCGGGTTGCAGTTGGATTATTTACTCTACCCTCTCTTCTGTACCAGCACTTTATCATCATGGTCGACTGTAAACCTGGGGTAGTTGATGGATATAGGCACAACTAGATTTCGACATAGTTAATGCCCTGTAATGATCTATTATTGTCAACAGGTTGCTCTAAATAACCTCCATTCTTGGTAATCCCGTGAACGGTAAAATCTAGGCCTAGGACATCAATAGGCCTTCTTGCCGACAGGTGTTTAAATGGGGCCTTCATAGAAATACAATTCTTTGTTAATAATACCACTTTGACGTCTGAATATCCAACATTTGATACCCCTTGACAGCGAAGGTCACCACCATCATTGCAGAAGCATGTGTTCTGTCCTCTCAGCACTTTGATGGTCACTTCTGTCATGTGTAACTTACAGAACTTCAGTCTTAAAAACATCTGTTACTATGAACAAGTGCCGTTGCTCAAGATCTCCTCAATACTATTCATTACAGTATACCATCATGAACAGAAAGGTGTTTTAAGTGGCACCTTAGTAGACTTAATTCAAGGTTAACCTTGTTCTTTTCTTGGGTGATTGGCAGACTACCCTGATGTTTATAATTGGAACTGAGGTTAAACTTATGATCTGATTTCTGAAGTTCAGACAATTTCTCTTGATCTCAATATGGTTCTGTAGCGGCTGGTGGCCTTAAAAGAATGGTGGGGCATAGTATTAGGGATAGCATTTAGGGGCGGTGTCATAAAATTTTCCTTTGAACCACGCCCTCTTAAATCCTCTCATAGCTTTTTTAACTAATACCAAGCGGCCACGCCCTAGTAGCCTTCACTTTGCATGATCATATAGCGCTCCAATAAGTGACTTTTTTATTTTCCAAAAAATTATACAGTTTTCAACTAGACTTTCGATTTTCATGACACTCAAATACATCGAAGTATATTTGATACATAACTAATCAACATACAAAGAAACACGACTGTCTGCATGTTTGTAAATAAATCAGGAATCGTGTCATGTTGTCTAATGTCGTATGTGCCTTATCTAGAAATACTTGGGACTGCACCCGACCCTTAAGACCAGTGTCATCTCAGCGCCCAAGAAAAGTGCAAAAATTGAAATGGGGGTGCCAAAAATCAGAAATGCATTATTCTTTGCACTTTTTCCATTGTCATATTTAACTCTTTCCTTTCAACGTTAGAGGGAGGTTTCAAGCTTTCTTGGCAGTAAGCTATCGGGGAGTGTTGTATGAACGTTCTGCACAACAAATGTATAAAGATAGGCAAGGAAAAGCTTAAAAGGCTGAAAAAACATCAGAAAGTTATACGAGCACTTGCATCTCCAAAC
>JAAAKL020009526.1:0-15033 GCA_010016065.2 Carybdea cf. marsupialis auct. non (Linnaeus, 1758)
CAGTTTGAGAATCGTCGTGGGACGTGAAACTCGGAGTAACTGAGGTAAACTTTTGCAAGTCCTTTGATTTGTATAAATAGAAAATTATATGGATAAAAAAATCCTTTTTTTTTCTCGAAATATATATTTGCCTTTTTCAGGAGCAGGCTCGGTAGCTGCTATTTCTCTTTTACTTGACCAGCACAATAAACCGCGAATATAGTGGCCTAACATGGTTACCAGATGTAAAGAGAGCAGGTGAGGAACGGGCGGACGAAATGCAGATAGGCCATTTATGTATCCTCCAACTGTGCTCTCACACTTCGGCGTTAGCCAAATGGCAGGATATGCGCGACATTGACTTCGTGAAAGGTGTGTTTATTTTATAAGTTGACAGCAGAACAGCATTACCGTAAAAGACTTAACTACCCCCTTCGTACTCCTTGGGTCCCCATGGTACCCATTATCCTAACTTTGCTCCCTTTAAAACATCGAATACCCCCGATGGGGCTTTTGAAACCCCATGAGAGACGCCGATCCAGAATATTTACTCGATTAGTTTTAGACCACCTTGACGATTATCAGTGGCCAAATCCGCACGTATCCCAGTCATCGCGTTTCTGTGAAAACGATGAGTTTATTACCGAGCATAGAGTTAGGAAATTAACAGGAAATGGTGGAAACAATGGGGACTAAATGTGGTAAATTGGGGGGCAATGACCTCACATATGTTACAATCACTGGTCTAGACGCATTATACTTGGATGTCTAGTATTTAGGAAAAGATGTTCATTACATCCTTGAAGTAAATCTGATATGAAGATCAACAGAAAACCGCAACACGTGTAAGGCATATGCATTTGTCAAATGTTCGTGCCATTTGTTATGTGATTCTCCCTGAACCTAGGAACATTCTTTCCACTAGTGACCTTAAATCCCTTTAACTACAAGGGAGTACGTTTCGAGCCACCATAGCTATTTCTCTTCATCGGCGCTGCAAGGCTCCCTTTTTTTTCTTTTGATATTACAGAGTGCCTTTTGTATTGATTGTGCTCAGCCCATTAGCTCACTTGTGATATAATGTAGGTTTTGGTTGAAGATTAAAAATCGTCAACAGGAGCCGGGGGATATACAAGTCCAAAATGGGTACAGTGGGGGATGTCTTGTCAAGAGGATAAAGGCATTAGATATTATATATGCTTGCTTAATATCCAATTAGGTTTACAGATATTTTGTGTCATTTATAATGGCAGCTTCACTACGACTCTTTCTACCCCCATTCAAGCGATATAAGAATTGCCACAAGAATTGATTCGTTCTGAATAGAGCCGTATTAAAGGGATTAAAGACCAGCCTAATGTAATTATTCTTCTGTTATAACTTCGTAAGATATCTTCAGTATTTCAGCACCTTATGTGGAACTTTAAAGCAATAAAAACATGGTGTACGGCAGAGGGACATAATGTACGGTCGTCTGTCTGTACGAGTCATGTCGCCACATTTGATACTGCACCCGTCACATTTACAGTCATAGCCCCTCATGATGACTAGTAGGCCCATTTTCCTCCGTAGATTAAAATGGTGGCAAACTCCTGCGGGTTCAGGACTGTTTAACCAAACTTGACGTTTACGAGGAAACAATACCTTTTCCCCCCGAGCACTTCTCGTTCAAGGTAATATTTATCCACGAAGATATTTAACTGGTCTTAATGTAATCTGGGAAATGCTGAAAGTTTGGGTTTCTTCGATATGTTCAACGCCCTTCTTGCGTCACGTCACACGTTCTTGAAAACTGTTTCTCCAATGTAGCGGAATTTATCCTATCATTTTCTTTGTATCTTTTAATCGGCAAAACTTCGAAGCTAGTATGTTTTCTACAGCCACTAAACCCTCAAGCTTTTTAGCATCAGTCATTAATTTTGGCCAATTTCGAAAAGCTTTTCCGTTTTGTTTCACCGCCAAATATCAATTTATGAAAAATAAACTTTCCATAATAAAGATAGGCAATATAGATTCCCCAAAACGCACACACAACTAGGAAAGAAAAATGAGGACATAACACCAACAATCTAAGTACAATAATGTAGTCCTGGTATTCAAAACCGAAATTGTAAAGAATAGCAACTCGCTTGAGCAACCAAATTTTAAATTTTTTTTGTCAAAATAGTTCCTGTCATCTATGCATGTACCAAATTACCAGTCTCCCTCCCCTATCTCTATAAAGTAATACGTCCTCGTTTAACTAGTATGATGTCAGTATACTTTGAACAAAATAACAAAGATCTTTCCACCATACCAACCAAAGAACATGAATTAGCCAAATCATAATGCCGGATGGAAGAATACATAGGCCGAAACATAGTTCACAAACAATTTAGCAAAAGGAGTTTTTACTGAAAGTTTTCGATTATCAACGACTTCAGCTTGACAGCGACCCGTTCACGATGAATTCAAGTGATTTCCCGATGAGGTTTAAACTAAAGGAACTGTTGTCACAATACTAATTTTACGGATAAAATAATTATAAGGTAGGTACAAGATGTCTGACAGTGTTCTTTCATGTCAACGGAGCTTTTAAATTAGGTAATGAACTTGAAGAAGTGTTAACAGATGAAACCCGGCAGCGCAGTTCGTGTTAAGCTATGGGAGTACGGGCTAGCTATTTGCCATTCTTCAATACCACATGTCTACACTTAAACATTTTCTCAAGTTAGACGTTTCCTTTATTCCTGACTAGATTCATCAAAAATAGTTTTGGTAAAGCTGTTTTAGTTATGCCCTAGATAAACTACATAGTGCTATAAAGATCAAGTTGCTTAGTGCTACATATCCACAGAAAATACAAAATTTGGCCCTGGTACCCAACTCATGGACAAGGAAGTTCTGTCTAGAGAATTGTGATACTTGGAGTTACCGAGTAATGCCCATTTCGTGTTGAAAATGACGACGGATTCCTTCTAACGAGTATTGTAACACACACCTGCAGCCATCACATAGAAGAGGCAAAGCTCAAACAGGGGAGCAAACAATAATTGAGTACACCATCTTACGGTATTGACTTGTGGCACCTCCACGACTTACATCTTCTATGTAAATGATTTTTCCGACGAGACACACCTCGTCATGTTCAATAAAAAAAAGCTATGAGATTCCCGATTAAATGGCAGCTCATTCCCTTTCCTTCCACGTCCATTGTGTTCATAGGGTACCACCATATCATCTCCTTGGGCACCTCTCATTCAAACTCCTCTGCATTAAACAATGGAAAACATTACCAGCCCCGCTATTTGAATTGACTTATCTCTCCAACTAAAATGCATTCATTTGGTGAGAAATCAAAATTAACAATGTTTCCATTCTCGAAGTAATAAACTGATATCTCAGCAATAAAGAAGTGGACAAGGACCTACAGGAAGTATACAATATACACAAACATGCCGAAGTCACCACCGTGAAACATGTCGGAAAAAACTACTACTTCCGACAAATTTGACAGGACTTATCAAACTGAGGCCAGGACGTTTAGGAGATTTATAACGAAAATTTAAGTAGCACTTCATCACATTGAAACATTGAACATTTACTATTCTGCATTCTAATCTGATATTCCTAAACTATTTATTGACAACTTAACAGTGTTGATATAGTTTCGACTTCTCATTTTTAAATAGGAAATATTTGAAACCTTTCCAAGGAGAAAACATATTTTCTTGGTGCTAAAGGGACTTTTCACAGATATCTTTCTCCACGCTGTTTCCAGGGGTGGTAAGTCACCCTGTCCAAAGTTATCAAACATTTGAAGGTGACAACAACACACGATCCCTTCCCCTACAGTCTTTGTATACATCCCGCACCCCCGTTTCTGTAACTGCATCTGGATAAATCGCTTTACAACGAGAAGTAGCTTAAAAATCGATTAAAAACGACAACTTTTCGACTTAATTATTCAATTTTCCTTTTCGTCTCAAATCGACTTTGATCTAACGGGCTACAGATGATTCGATAAAGACAAAGCATTTTACATCGTTCCTAGAAGGCAGGATCTCCTGCGCAAACAAGCGTCCTTTACCACGGCACAGAACTCCTTGGTTTCGTCTATTTACATTATGGAACGAAGAACGACACAGAAATGGGAGAAATATTCTTCCCCCCTGGCCTCTCCTCGAATACTTATCTGCAGTTACAACTACACTAGCATGGAGCTCGCGTGGGAAGGTGACTTTCCATTAAAAAATTTTACCCATGATGCTATCTTGTAGTACAAGCACACTTGTCAAGCTCTTTGTCCACGGGATGTTACTGGACACGGTAGAAGTGGTAGCAATAAGGAGTAGTCTTGCAGCATTTTCATGTCGTTGTAGTTGATGATACAGCACTGGTGGTGGTCGGCTCAAGCTCGGCTGTTCCTGTTTCAAGCTCTTCGTCGTTGTAGATGTTTTCAGCCTACGGAATTCAAAAAAATACGTAAGCAACTTAACCGCTAATTGATGATCGTGGGCTCTTGAGGGCTGGAGGGTGCATGACTAGGGCGGCGAGCGGTGAATAAGGGTAAGAAATTGATTGACGTGTGTACTTCTTGAACGGCTACGACAAAGACTGTGTATTACTCGACGGCACTGGGTGCGAGTGAATAAACCTAGGAGTCTCACGACGCCTTTGCGGTATTATAACATCGGGTAACCTCACGTAATTGGCTGGGCACCATGACAAATAGCAAGCAAATGTCATTACGTAAGAGTAAGGGTGGGTGAGAGCGCGTGTGAGCGTGTTCGTGTGTGTACAACTGCGTTTGAAACTGCGACTGGACAGGTGTTGCGTCTGTAACAGAGCACTGCATGCACCTTGCCTCATCCCAATCCTTCATATATTGGTAAGCTTATTCAGCTTTGATTTGCCTTCGACATATTATTATCATTATTATTATTATTATCTAATTTCAGTGCATGTTTCCCTCTTGGACAACGTTTCAGGATATGATTGTTAGGAGTGGGGTTTGCATTAAGTATAATACTGTGGATAGTAAATACAAAAAGTTAAATTTGCTTTTGTCTTACCATTTGCCAGACTTGCATGATATTGTCCTCGGAAACACTGCAAATAACCCATGGGTCATTAGGATTCCAAGCGAAATCGGAAATTTTAGCCGTGTGTCCACCGTGAATAAACTGCATGAGAAAAAAAATATCATGACAAATACTGAAAACTGCCGAAAAAAGTGTTCTCCACTCCAAATCTAAACAAATGACTTAAATATACAAAAATAAACCTTAAGGAAAATGATAGCGAATCTAATATTCAACATTCAGTCTTTTACCAAAATAATCTGAGGCAAAAGAGTACTACATTGTATGCTCAGGGCTTCACATCGTCCATTTTGGATGACGCCTAAGCTTGTGGTATTTCATATACAAAACAACTTAACTAATAACTAGAGCAACGAACAAATCTTACTAAAGAACTCGTATAACTTGTCAGATACATGAGGTGTATTTATTGCCGAGTACTCAGCACACGAAACAGTGTTTTATGACTGGATGGACGCAAAATATCGGGGATGCATTTCATGTTGTCTGCTGATTACATCACAATAATAAAACAATATCACCATCGCGTTGGGAACTAATGACCAGCGCAAACTATTCGCAGCATTGGCCCTACCAATTTAGCTAAGTGAACTCAGAATAAAGGCCTCACGCCACATTTCCCTATTCGCTAGATTAGTTCCCAATACTCCGCCGATGGACATCGACATCCAGCTCTATGCAATTAACAGACATGCCTCTCCACGTCAAGTGATTTGACCATGAAGAGACTGCCATTTGGCACTCTTTCCAAAGACCAATGCAAGTTGCAAAGGGTTTTGACGATTTCATGTTTTATATATCTGAGAACAACACATGAAAGAATATTGTGACTCGGATTTTAATTGGAAGACAATGGCATCACAACTAGCCCTTTGTTTCCCAGCATTAGATTAGCTACGCATACTTGAGCCCGTTTTCAAATTTGGTGATAAAAACAAAAATATGTAATCCAGATATATATAAGCTTGCGAAAATACGTATCGGCTACGCCCTAGTTCAGTACAACTCCAACTCGTCTCGGTTTTATTTCACCTTTTAGAAATTTTATTGTCATGTCCTAGTGCACATAAATATGTCAATTGAAAACTTGATCAACTTACAAGTAACTCCGGGGGTCCATCTTCAGCATCTTCGGCGCTTTGTTCTTCACCAATTTTACTACAGAAAATGAATTCAGACCACTTGTCATAGCAATGATTTTATTGAAAATACAGCTAGAGCCTACAAATTGCTGAAAGGGTCCATGGAAAAGCACTTGCTCATAGTTCATTACTACTGAAAGCGTTAAACCATGAGTACATTTACGATTGGGATGGGAATTTCTATCGTAAAAATCGTAAAGATTCGTCGAAAGTCGGTAAACCAAGGGCAGGTGTAAAAAACAATGGATGGATGGATGGATAGATAGATGGGATGGATAAATGGGAGGGATGGATGGAGGGAGGGGTGGTTGGACGGGAGGGATGGATGGACGGACGGGAGGGATGGATGGATGGACGGGAGGGATGGATGGATGGACGCGAGGGATGGATGGACGCGAGGGATGGATGGACGCGAGGGATGGATGGACGGGAGGAATGGGAGGGATGGATGGACGGGAGGAATGGGAGGGATGGATGGACGATAGGGATGGGAGGGATAGATGGGAGGGATGGATGGGAGGGATGGATGGGAGGGATGGATTGGATGGATACTGAAATACGTGAGCTGCAACTATCTGGGGTAGGGTTGATACATTCCGCAAAGGGTCGATGTCATTCCTCTTTGGGGAAAACAAAGGCTGTGGGGTCTACATTAATGTCTGATGACTCCGTTACACCTTACCGTTTATTTGTACAACACCAAGGATATGCCTTTCAGCTATACGGCACCCAAAGTAACGAACACAATCATAATGCTAAAATAGGCATCAATAGTAAAGGTATAAAAAGTTATTGAAAACTATCAAGTTAGGTGTTCAGCATCAATATGCTCACCTCAAATCCCATACATGCAATCTTCTGTCAGTTCCACTCGAGGCTAAGATTGTTTCATTGTGAGGGGACCATTGCACCTACGGTCGAAAAGTGATATTCAGTACAATGAAGGGTATAACACGCAGGGGTATTCGTTTTCTGTGTCACAGATGGCAATTTCTCCATTGAACTTAACTGGTCTCTTGTGGTCTGATACACCTCAACTTGAAAAGAGTCTATCCTAACAAATCTAAACAAGGTCGAACTGTTTTACACTGCTATTTTTGATTTGGACGCAAACCTAAAATCTGACGATTCAGATGACGTGTTGCTTCCTGGTCATCAATTTCTACAAGGAAATACGTATATAAGCTGTATAACACATTTCCTGTCCTTCAACAAATCTGACATTCACAAGATACATTGGTTATAAACACTCTTGTTTCAAATAGTAAATATCATGGTCATACTCTAATATGACTAAATTCTGGACGTGTCAGACAAAAAGGTACAGCATTAGCCAGATAGGCACGAATTATAACCCTAGAATATCCTCCACCAAAAGGGGCTATACAAACTCACGGAACCTCCCAGTATTAGGTAATGCCATATAAATTCGAGACTTCGAAAACTCCGAAATATGTAGCAAGAGGCTACTGCAAATCTAAATAATTGCATAATAACAGAAATGTTTGAAAAATATTAAATTACGAAACAGGTGAAAGGAATGGGAGGAGCACGAGAAGTTCACCAGAACATGTGCACGTTGTAAGCAATCATAAATCTGATCACTACCAACAAAACATATTTCAAAACACCAACAATACCTGAAAGATTTCGTCTTTGTGCGACTCAAAGGAGTGTAATTTTAATTTCAGATTTCGCAAATCCCAAAGAGCGACAGTCTACAATGGAAAAACCCCAAAACCACGCAAAAAATTATTCTTGTTGAAGAAAACGAAACTAAAATATCACAAGGTAAAGGCAAAATTGAACTGGTGGCATCCCCGCACTTGGTACTCTTCCGTGTTCTGTAAATAGAAGGATTATTATCATTTCAAATACACAAAAAGTTTGGAAATTAGATTTTGATTACCGGTAAGTAAGAACACCAACATGACCTACAGACTATAATGAAACACCATATTTTGTCAAGTATAAACCGCCGCTAGTCGATGAAGGTTTAACAGAGGCATATGAAATTTCCTGTTACCGAGAAGCTACTACTGTAACCACTAACAGAACTGAAAGATTAGAGATATATCTGACGGTTTTCACGGTGACAGAAGTATTAGTCTTTTCACACCAAATGGCAACATTCCCGAATCTCCTCCACAGAACCTCGTCATCTAAGGTGCCTTACAATGCGGTTACAACAAACTGCTTTATAAAAACTAAAGTGCAAAGAATCTAGAGTAGAATTACACAGACCGCCTTAATTTGGGTCGAACAAACAAAGCTATTCCAAAAAAGATTAGAGGATAGTTCGCACGGGTTAAAGCATCTACTGCACGACATTTGAGCCATCCGTCACGACAAAAAAGTCCTTAAATCTGGATGTCATTCTCTTAAGTCACTATATATCTGGTCACGCAAGGGGTACTATCTATAGACTTTGTATCGACTTTACTTCAGTTTGTGGCAAATGTTTTCTTTAATATCAATTTGTAGTGCTAGCTGAGATTAGAAAGGAATGTGCTTACATTTACATAGTCACCATTTTTTTCACTAAAAACATTGAGACAAGCTATTGCGTCTTCCATGTAAAATATGTTTCATCTCAAATGGCGTAGAACTAATAAGAATCATGTCCCTATACCTTGTCTGCAGATCCTGTCGATAGTATGAATTCACTGTAAGGGTTAAACGAAAGGCAGTTCACCTAGAAAAAATACAAAAAGTGTTAACAAAAGAAGCTTTTTCAACGCTTCTGAATTCGTATGACGATTCCTAATAACTTCCAAAGAAAGTGACAATGTAAACGGTATTTTACTTGTTCCAATAATTAAAAAGATTTGTACATACAGCAAATGAGTTACGAGGGCATCGGCATTATCAAGGATAGGCATTTTTTTCTCTCAGTTACAACAATAGATCTTACGTCCATCACCCAGGATTATGGAGTATCAAATAATATCAAATAATACCAACAAGATCAATTCTTGTGCAATGTCAACGCAGCCTTACGCTTACGGCACTAAATACCACAAATCCGGTCGATCTTACCTCGGCAGTATGTGCTTCAACTGTGTGGCTAGGTTTATTATTGCTCCCTCTCCTTGTGTCCCAACTAGAAAATTGGAAGTTAAAAAGTTAACAAAGCAACAAGGTAGTACTCTTACAGATAAACTATCTAAAATTGATTTTCAACCTGCACCTCCTAATAGGCGCCACATCACTGAACCATCCAATGGCAGACAAAGGTTGAGGATTAATATGTGTCCTGTGTATAAAATTATACAGATTTCATGATAAACCAGTGATGCTTCAACTCTGAGTCACACTATCGTTTACAAGCTTTGAACTCACTCCCCGACGCCAGTTAGAACAAATACGACAAGATATGTCTAAAACTTGTAATAAGTGATGACTACAATGAGAATTGGGTGCTCTGTGATCAGTGACAAGTAATAGAACATTTTCTCAAACGTCTATTGATGTAGCAAATTATACGGACCGACCCTCCAAAAGATTTCCAATCGAACGTTTTAAAATAGAGTATAGCAACAGTAATCACCATTTTCACGGCTGGATGAAATTCACTGCCTTAAACAGATATTCAAGTACTATAACCCCTGAGGTAACGTAACAATTTATCCTGTAAAGAGAACAATTACACCATCACACTATTATTAAGTACTACTTAATAACTATGCCAACGGGTAATTATTTACCAACGACAATGTGCTAGGGTATTGAAACATTTCTTCTCACTCAACTTCGCACGTAATGGCTCACGTGCTACTAGAGTACGACAAATGCAACGTGCATGGAGGTCGATTGTGTTCATGCATTAATCTGTAAAATAACTGAATCTCCTTACATCATCAATTTGTGGTCATCTGCTACGGAACCAAACAGACTTTCATGCAACAAGTGCCAAGAGACATCCTCCACAACATCCGAGTGACCAGTAAATATTCGAGAAGCATCCAAAGCTTTTGTTTCCTACATAAAATGAACGGAATGAAGAATTTTTAGTGCAGAATCATCATCAGTTTAACGTCACCTGAAGCATAAGATATCGGTAATATTTACCACGAAATTGAATAATAACCTCCTAAATTGAAAACCCTTCTACAAAACTTTCCACTTCACGTTTGTGTAATCAAAGCAACCTATATGACCATATATGTACGCCAAAAGTCATATCCAAATTTGGTACTACATTTCACACTCCGAGCAACATTATTTATTCTATACTGGCTATGCAGCTGAAAACGAGTTGTATTTCTGAGTCAAGCGCTGATTCAAATTTTAAGCAGATCTACGCAGCTAAGAGAGTATCAGTGCTTTAACTATGCCTCGTATTTATCTTCAACAATTGTTTGTATATTAGTTATAAGCACAAAATGCTCCTATACTAACCTTCGCTGCCGTACTGATATCCCATAAACAAATAGTCTACAGTGAGCAAATTGAAAAATAAGGAAGGAATGTTAAGTTTCTGCATGGGCAAGACCACAAAATGTCATGTTTAAATATAAAATATTACACCTATAACTGGAAACTGATACACAATATCAGATACCGAGGCATTACAAAGAAAAGCTGCTGACATGACGGAAGGGAAAGTATCACACAATCTGCACAAAAGATTAATTCATCTGTTGAATACTTGTTTTGATGGCATTTTTAGATATTACCTGACCAAGGAGTAGATTTGATAAATTGTCTTGGCGGAGAATAAATAAAACTATAACTAACTGCAGCAATTTTAACAAAGCTTAAATTTTATATAGCAGCTGGAGTGAAGGAACTGGGCTATGGTGCACAGAGAGGAGATAACTGAGAAACGTGGTCTGAAGAAAATGACAGAAGCCTACAATGATTTGGGCATGTAAAACAGGGCGTAGGGGCAAGAATCCTGAAGGAGATCGAGGGAATGTTTTATCAGGAGACAGACCACCAAGCAAGTGAATGAAACAAGAAAAAGAACAATATCGAGGACGTCTAGCAGTAAACCAGAGGATTATTGCAAATTCATACCCAAATACGAGGCAGTAAGAACATAAACGAAAACGAACACAACGACCACGAAAACGATGATGACGACAATGATGATGATATTTATGCATTCCTTAGCTATGTATTGGTAACAGTTTTACTCTCTAAATGAGACGCAATTTGTCACCAGACGACTGTGCTTTAGACTGAAATACTTAGTGAAGTATTCACACTTACAACAGGTGTATAACATTTACGTTTGGCACTGAGTGAAATAAAAATAATTTAGCACTGAAAATTGCTCTTACATGGTCATCTGATGCACTGAGAAGATTTCCACTAAGATTAGGGTTCCATGACAGTCCATATCTAAAAAACATATGCGAGACCTTGAAAGTTGGGAAAATGTTATGAAATTTATGAGATCAATACACGCAGTTCTCTCTATTCCCTACATAAAACACCTCTTTTACACTAATGAGCATACTACATTAAGAAAGATAAAGCTATTGTTATTTCCATTTTCTATCATCCTATAAACAACAGTACTTCACTTTTCATTCCACCCCCTACATCAGCCTAAGAAGGCATTTAACTTTGTTTCCATCAAAGAAACTGCAGAATCTCATATAACCAATGTTCAATAATCTGCATTTCGAACGGATAATAACTGTGGAAAACTTTCTCCACATCTTGGAAGTGTATGTAGAAGTGCACTATCTTCTGAGACCCATTTCTCATCGTAAAAAAATGATGCATCGCCTGAAAAGTATGGACTCCACTTAAGTTACATGTAAAATAAATATCACATATAAGCACTAATACCTAAACAGCTAATAACGGCATCTAATGAAGACCATATGTGATGAACTCTAATCTAGCCTACCTAATAACCTGGATCCACTGTGATAATGTTGTTTCTCTTATATTTTCTATCCTCACTTTCACGGTGACTTCCAAACTAAACACAGTTTTCTTATGCCTTCAAAATTCCCACTACACTACTAGATTCTTCATCAATTATCAATACAACCTTACTCTGCGTGTAACACAAACGAATTTGATTAGCAACAGGCTTCCTCTTGTACTGGTAACTGTTGGTATTTAATTCATAAAACCTTTCCCTCCTGCTAAAGGTCATCGTCAATGTACACCAATCTTTTGATTTTTCTTTCCTACATTCTTTTTCCCTACTTTATTTCTTTCGTTACATATTATGTAACTTACTAAAATTTTGTGGTCTTTTAGCCAATCTCGGAGCCAAAATATATCAGGGAATACGCAGGAATCGCCCCAGTTACAATGAACGCAATTTAATAAAAGGGCTTGATACAAATGAGGCTGCAAAATGAATGTACAAATGATGATGATGACAATGATGATGATGATATCCCTTAAATTAGCTCTTTCAAAAGATGAGTTGACACAAACTTCAAAATAAGACTATTTAAACAAAATAAGGAGTGGGAGCCTACTGTTCCCATGATAATTCTGCCAAATAATAAACCATCACAAGACATACCCTTCCTTTGAATGTCCTTTCAACCGTAGGTCTGGGTTGCAACCAGATGCTGGGTCTATAGTATTGAAAACGTGGGAATCACACTATGGGGAATACTGAACACTTTCATATGACCTTTTAAGGTTTCATACTATTACAGACCTGCTCACAAGATCCTGATTGAGAACATTCTAGGTCGTGTTTCTTAACTGTCAGCCCACAGATGGTACATGACTGTCTTCAAGAAAAATTTTATCCATTTGCACAGCTAACAATAATGATAATGCTCTAACAAAATGAACTTTACGTGTAATATTAGAAATAAAAAAAGAATTGAAACATGTAAACATCCGCAGCATAGTCATTTAGTGCATAGTTTTGCTCAGTCTCAACTACATGATTTGCCTACCATTGAAGTGCAATAAAGCAATATGAACTGTTGAAACACTATATGTTTTTCAGTTCAAGTTGAAGTACTGAAGCAACAACAATATCCCACATGCTTTTAACTCAGTTGAGTAAATCTAAGTGCTTTGACAGCCCGTTTTTCATTATTCATTATGCAAATTTAATGCTACAGTTAAGTATCAAATAACAACATGTCTTTTTATCTGCTAGTTGTTATTTTCAAATGAACCAGCTAGTTAGGAATTTTAGTGGTCTATATGAACACAAGGGTTGAGAATCACTGTTCCAGGTAACTATGTATAAATGTAAGAACATGCTACATCAATATGAGTTTCCAATGACAAACATGTCTATAGTGTCTTAAATGTGAAAATACATTCACAATTGTGATGAAAAATTTTTGTTTTCAGTAGGTGCACAAACAAGATTTCAGAGCAATGGCATGCAGATACGGATAACTAAAAAGCAACACATGAATATGTTATAAATCCTACGGAATTATTAACTTTTGCCCAGTCATATTTCCCTACTGGCAAGGCTTGCCATGCTTTTTAGGTTATGTCTCAACGTATAGTATGCTGCGAATACAACAGAGATGTATTCACAACAAAACTATATACAGTAGATGTTCATCTACCTCTATTTGTTATCGAACTTGCCAAAGAAGGCAAGCTGACCTTTGACAAGAGGTTATAGCAATTGACATCTGTTGATTACAGAAATCTGGCATGAAATCGACACCAGAAGTGAAATGGAGGTAAGAATATCTTTATAAACAGTTTGACTAGACAAAAAGAATACCTGTAACTATGGCACTTCCTTTTTTACCTGACCTATTTGGAGAGCCTGCACAAAGTAGTTGTAAGATTTTATAAGGCTGGCATGAAATCAACATCAGAAATGAAATTTAGGAAAGGATGGTTAAAAAGGATGAATTATATAAAACATACAATTTTGTTAGGTCGGTCAAAATTTTAGGTGTTGTCTAACAAAGAAGTTTGTGCTAAAATTGACTTTTTCACATAGGAATAAGATTAGCATGACTATGCATTTAAGAAAAGAGGCATTTATCTTGGTAGATGGCAACTGCCCTGAGCAGAAGGCTAAAAAAAGGTCTGCACAATAATAAGCTTATAACCAGTCATAGCATTCAAAGCCCTTTCTAAAATGTCTCCAGTCAGGACATCTACTCGTTTTCATGTTGCTTTAAGTCATTATATAGGAATTATTGTCAGTAAGTTGCAAAAAATTGTGAAATTTGTTGGAGTAGAGCCATATTGTCAGGAAGTGCCAGTTAACATCTCCATTCTGCAAAGAAAAATACATTCACAGATGGTGGCTCCATCTTTCCTGAGGGGCATTGATCCTACAATATATTGTCTGAAATAAAGTCAACCCAACCGTAGGAAGTAACTTTTCAATGGGTTTCTCTTTTTCCATATAATTGGAGAGCATTCTAACAAAAAATGTATAAACTGATCATCCCTGATGAGATGAACTTTTTAGAGTTTTCTTGTGGAACTTTCATCAGAGTGTGTAATATTTTTGCCTGCATCAATATTTGTCAACTAAGCTTCTAAAAAAGAATCCACATCCGCTGCAATCATTTACAAATGGGGATGGTGTCAAGAAAAGGAATATGTGCTTTATTTAAATAAACAGAACGGATAACAAAAGCTACATTGTCATATTTCTTATTGACAATGAAGACAAAGTATAGCAGGATCTTATCGGATGTATTCCCTATAGAGATAACTGTTGCCGCCATTTTTGCCGCCATCTTGTTTACTAATAATTTATCATAATTAGTTACCAGGCCTTTTGTTTTTGGACATGGCACATGGTTAGAAAAAGGATTAAAAAAATGGCCGTAGAAGTTTATTAAGATTGCCTTGATAGCTTGCCTAGTTTAATATCGTTTTTAGTGGTAAGATAAGAT
>JAAAKL020009527.1:0-15033 GCA_010016065.2 Carybdea cf. marsupialis auct. non (Linnaeus, 1758)
TACTACTACTACTACTACTACTACTACTACTACTACTACTACTACTACTACTACTGCTGCTGCTACTACTACTACTAACAACACAATAAATAATAATTATAATGATCATATAGGAAATAAATCAAGATTATTTTCTGTGTCCGAAGAACTATTCATTAGCAAGAGAAAAGAAATGTTAGCTTTGTAATAAGCCAATCGAAGCGTTATCATTTGTGAACTCAACGATGACGTAAATGGAGCTCACTTTTTGCAGAAGAATCAACATATTGCTGTTTTATCAGTTCTTATCAGTTTTGGTGTGAAACATAATTACCGCTTTGTTGGGAAGTGTTGATGTTGCTTGTAGGGCATACGTCTCAAATGCTTTCTGTGATTTTTTCCTATACACGAGGTTTGTGTACTATCATTTAATTATGAACTGTCATGAAAACAACTATTTAGAATGTCAAAGCAGCATCAGGGGCGTCGTAAATACGATATTAACGTATTTATTTTCAGAATCATTCCCTCGCACTTGTAGGGCTGAGAAGAAACACTCCCTACAGCCGTATATTATTCAAGGAGAAACTTAATGTAAGGTATACAGTATATTGTTTCTTTTCGCTAGAAAACAATTTCATTTAAAGATGTGACATGTCAGTGTACTATTTTAGATAACCATAAACAGTCTTAAGTCACTATTGACATTTTATCAATGATAAAGGGGCCACGTGACTCCTTGTTTAAAATCAGCAGGTAAGATCTGTCACCATTCAGCAGTAGCCGACATTGCTACCTTATTAAAAATCACATAAAGGTTTAACTATGCACACTCTTTTGCCTTTGTACTATTGACCTGCCTCGATGCTTTTTCGATATGAAATCTAACAAAGACATTTTCATCACGGTATACCAAATGATAATCTAATCGTACTATCTACTGCTCACCTCGTGAGCAAAACACAAACACTTTACCATAAACTGTTTAGCTAAGCCAGGAAACTACATCCTTTTCAAGGCGGAAGTTCGTTGCGTATGCACGTTAAACAGTACTTCTTGGATCGAAGAAGGGTAGAAATAATGGAAGAAATTACAGGAAAGTTAACGGAACAAAGTTTTTAACCATGAAAACTATTTTGAATAAGTTTTTATAAAATTGTTGCTCTTTACGAGGTTTAAATGCCACTGAAAGGAAAGCATAGAAAAGACAGGTTAATTAAGTGAAAGATTAAGCTAACAGAAGCCTGCTACCAAGAACCTTGAACCGATTAAGGTTGTAGTGATTAGAGTAGCACGAGGAAGAAAAAGGTTTCCAGAGAGTGTCATTGCGGGGATAGACACTCGTGGCATAGGTGGAAGTCCTGCATTTAAGTACCTCAACAGCGAATGGATGAATCTTCATGGAGGAATGAGTAGTGCGTTGCACAGATTTTAATGGTGGAACCAAGGAAGAGAGCTCCTTGATACACCGTCCATGGAAGTATCTGTAGAAAAGGGAAAGAGATGATATAGAACTACAGTGTACAAGAGCTTCAAGGGTCCCAGAGAGCACAGGACCAATCAGGTTCAAGACTCGACGTTGGATACGATCCAAAAGATTCAGGTAGCAGAGTGAACCATATCAGAAATTGCAACAATCCTCCATACATGGTCGTATTGAAGTTTTGTAAAGGTAGGGAATACTCTACGCCGGTGAGAGGTTTCATTTGTGCCCGATAGAGAGAGCCAACGTTAAGTTGTAATCAGTCGTAAGTTGGTACACAAGTTGCATTTGTCATGAATGTAGAACATGTATGAACAAAGAACCAAGAAATCGTTGATACAATGATGTAAGAGAAGAAAACCCGATCCTACCTTCATACCGTTAAGACTTCCAGGATTTGTGGGATGTAGGAAGTAAACATAGGAAATGCACATAGGTGATAAGTTATAGGCGATTCACCGTAAATGTAACATCGTAAGCAATTAAGACTAGGTTGCCTGATGGATCAGGCATCGATTCAGAACCCGAAGATCGACGATTCTAGTCCAAACTCCTACACCTATGTGTAGCCATGAAAAGTCACTTTGCCTCAAACCACTCGCTCTCAGGTTAAGCGAGTAACATTTGCTACTAAAAGCTACTCGAAAGAGCACCGAATGTTTCTTCTTTAAGGACAGGATATTCAAATCCTAACCAGCGACATGAGCTGAGGAGAAACTTGTCGGAGCGATTGAGGGAAACCGCACGACGAGAATTTGTCCCAATGCAATTCCTATTTTCTTCTCTAGTATTTAACAGGTGTTATTTCGTTACCGTGCACTCTTCAATAATGATATAACTCATTTTATCACGGAAATTTATTTAAAATAGCGCAAGACGTTCTGAGCAACCATTTTAAACTACGTACACTATCAGAGTAAAGGAGCACAGTCAAAGATACAGGGAACCAGATGCAAGGGTAAAACAAAAAGCACCGAGAGACAATAATAATTTTGTGGGCTACATCAAGGACAATTTTGCAAGAGAGTGAGCCAGGACATGAAGGGAAACAAATTACAACATGCATAAAGTACAAATTTTGCTAATATCCATGATCAAGAGAAGAGAAGTCAATTTTATGTTTTCCTTACAACGTTGCCCTCATTATTGTTTGGCAATATCGACAATTCTGCATTTGTAAATATCTAAGATTCCAGGGAGCACAATCCCCAAGGAATTCATATTTGCAACAGCTTTCCTCTTTCGCAATTCAGTTTATGATATTCATTCTTTACACAGCCAATTATTTGTGACGCTTTCTTTAACTCTTCTGTAGACCATTGCAGAGTTTCTAATTCTGTGGTTGGATTTAATTATCATGAAAAAAAGAGGATTACATGATATTCAGTTTAATAAAATTAAAAGAGATATGCTATTTATTTCTTTAGAATGTTTACAAAATGATCAAATGATCAATAAAAATACAATAGACACTACAAGGCTACGTTGAATTTGACATCATTGGATGTTTATAAATGTCACACTTAACACCAACTGTATGTGCACAACGCATGCCGATGCCTCCTGCTCTTTGAGAGCTTGCAGGTACCTTTAACACTATATCCACAATCGTTCTCAGTCTATGTAAGTTCAGATATATCTTTACTGGAAGTGTGTTAAGACCCTAGGATAATCATGCAAATGCTTTCTCGTCCCTTATAAAATCTGCAGTTAGTGATCTTTGACGTTGACCAATTGTTTACATGGTATTGTCGACTTACTGACTAATGCCTCTTGATATTATACAAGGTAGAAAATAATAGAAAGGTTCTTTTTCTTTCTTCTGCCAGGAAATGGCATCATCTAAGTACGCTTAATTGCGCATTGATTATCGTACAGCTTCCTCTGATGCCTTCGTTTCCAATGAAAAACGTACATGTGATTTACACGATGACATACCACAATTCTGTTGTTTGAATCAATGAGAGAAGAAGACAATGCAGTTCTGTTCAATTTTCGTAAGTATATTAACACCTTCCTACGACCATTCTATGTCTTTGCACATTTATCAAATCAATAACCGCAGTCCCAGTAGCCTCATTTATAACGTAGGAAAACTAAAGAGTGACAAGGCCCACCAGATTCTTTATGATTCCATTGAATAGCCTCCAACTGTCCACTTTGCAATAATAGAGCCGAGTTCAAATTACAAAGCAAGTCTCACAAGTAATTTTAGCTCTTACTGTATCGTTTACGATCTATCACAAGCATAAATCTCACCCACTGGAGTAACAATGAGGCATGAAAAGAAATGGATGCTTTTACAGCATCTTTGATACCAGTGCTATCAAATATTCTCACGCTTGTCGGCTCAGTTGATGCCGTTGATGGTAGATGTTTATCATGTCTTCAGTCGTAGTCTTTTCGGAACTATGTTTCGAGAGATATTTCTCCTATCTTCAGGCTGTTAGGCTCTGAATAAATAAATTGATCACGCCTTTGACTTGGGGAAATAGCGAGATACTGGACAGAAAAGTCAACACAACAAGCAGAAAGATTAAAGAAACTATTCATTCCCTGCAACACCAAAACCACATCAATAACATATCCTACAACCTACTACAGATATGGCTATAAGCACTACTATCGGGGAAAACACAAGAAACAGAAAATAAGCATGGCGCCACTTATCCAACAAGTTCGAGCCTCCTCAGGAGTCCGCAATCGAACAACATAAATCAGCAAAACAGTCAAAGAGCCTGAAAATGGGAAAGGTAGCTCTCGGAAGGGAGCTCCTACAAAATTGCGACTCAAGACATGATGAATATCTACCATCAATGCCACTGCTATTTGCCATTACATTTTGGGTGCATGTTATGACTGAGCAACATACTGCAAATGCGTAAGTAGATGTCACCAATCGTTTCTTTACTGCATCTTTGGCAGTAAACATCTCGTTCCCCATAATCATGGGATCAATTTTTTCATTCTGTAATGTGGAATTCGACTCCATGAAACTCAATTATTAGTTACGTTTCATTTTGCTGCCCTACCAACTAGTATACCTCGGAACTAGGTCTTTGGACCAACTGGTAAAAGGTGCAAAATGTCCGCCGGTTTGGCGAGAAATTGACAGGGGATATTTTGATGAATATTCTTAGTTCTAAATTAACCCGAGGTTACACCCTTTTCCGTTGCATTTAAGACAGTATGGGGGATCAACTTTCTAGGCGACATTTCATACATTCCGTAGAATTTCCGAACGAGGGAAATCGTTCAATGAAAAGGTATGAATGAGCTGAAACAAAATGGCAACTATGCGAAAGACACAGATAATTGGCCATGCAAGTCAGGGAAAGTGTGTCGATAATGAACCAAAAATCTCCACCAAATTCTATAGTAAACGATAAAGACAGAAATAACTCTAATTGGTAAATATGTTGTAATTGTAGAAGGTGTTTTTATATTGGAAACTAGTAGAACTCTGGGATATGCACAAACTGGTGCATAAAATGTCTTACTATGAATATACTGTGATATAAAAGAAGTTTCCGTGTGAACATTGACTATCGAAATTCTGAACTGCATCTGAAGGCAGAAAGTACCATTAAAAAGCGTGACAGAGAAATCTTAGAGCAATTTAAAGTAGTGCTAATGATAAAATGAACACTTTTGAATTACAATGTGAAAAGGAAACCCACAAACTCGGCAACGAATTATTGG
This sequence comes from Carybdea cf. marsupialis auct. non (Linnaeus, 1758), assembly GCA_010016065.2. NCBI lineage: Eukaryota > Metazoa > Cnidaria > Cubozoa > Carybdeida > Carybdeidae > Carybdea > Carybdea cf. marsupialis auct. non (Linnaeus, 1758). Next base: position 5,165 of record JAAAKL020009527.1, read on the forward strand.
CGGTTGACGGCAAAGATAACTCTGAGCATCTTTTTGAGAAGAGAGAGTCTGAAATGCCTATTGTGAAGGATATCAAACTCGGCATTACACGCTTTTCTTTTCTTTAGATCCCAATGGTACACTGATAGACATTAACCTCCTGATGTACGCAATCTGGAGACCTCTCTTCGCAAGGCTGACAAAACTCAGTAAGTGGAGCCATGCTGTGCGAGTCTTGCGTTCGAATCTCAGAGGATAACATATTTTTACTTTTCATCAGTATCTCCTTTAACTTTACATTTTAAACCCCCTCATTTCTAAGGTACTCTATAACTCTCAATGAGCTTTGAACGAGTAGGATGGCAGCCCACCCCAAGTCTCCCAATTGCGTAGAGCTGGATAGTGATGTCGACAAGTGGATGATCGCGACCTGATGTGACGAGTAGAGCAAAGTAAAATTTGTTATCGCTGGGTACCATGGCATAGGTGGTAGAGCAATGCGTCGTGACAGCAGGGATTCCTGGTTTGAATCGGAGTTAGTGACAAGTTTTCACTTTTCTGTAGTATCTTTTCAGGTTTGACATAATGTTCTTTGCATTTTTTAGTTAAATATCAAGCTGATGTTCCGGAGTTAATATCGCTTCTTAGCAATGGAATAGTAAACTTTTTTACTAATCATCTGCGCATGTATCATTCCTGCTTTTTTCCCATCTGTACTGACTCCAGGGATCACCACCCATTCATATTAAGAATGGAAGAATAAAGCGTTCATCTCCATAAGAGAAGAAGGAACATTGGTGGTGTTCGAATATCAACACTAGATTTGCAAGACAGTACGTGTCAGAACTCAGAAATATGTTCATTTATCAGTCATGTAGGCCCACTATTTGGATGTTACTTAATGAAGGCTTATAGTATACTCTTTAATTGGTTTCATCAAAGATCGCTGATTAAGTGTTGAAATGCATTTTCTTTTTTGTTACTTAGGACATCATCTATTTAGTACTAAGGCAAGGAATGAGAGTCAAATAACCCTTTTGATACCTTGTCTACTTTTATGCAACCCAACTGCGTACGTATGCTATTTACGAGCTTTGATCACTGATGGGGGTAGGGGTTCGTGCTGAAATGAAAGCTCTTGGGCAAAACTTTTAAAGATTGGCTGCAAAACAGGGGGTAAGTTTTTGAAATTATCCTGCACCCAATAGCACACGATTTCTTTAATAGGTCTGTAGTGGACCCTTTGGTAGCTAATCATAAACCAGACTGAGCCTATATTGAAGGTTTGTTCTAGCCCGTTTTCTAATCATAAAATAGATAGTAGATAGTAAAGAGATATGGTTTTCTATTGATGTAATTCCATATTACAAAGAAAAAGGGAGCCGTTATCATGTGAACCATGGTTACATGTGATTTACTTTTCTAAGAAGGTCTAATAATATGACGTCTCTGTTATAGTGGGAATTGCAACAATATGAGTTCCTCCCTCTACAATAAAAGATAATGCTGACTGATAATAAACTTAAGACATCCTATAAAACGAACGATAGTGAGACAATCTATCCAGATTACGTTGCATTGTTGGAAATATTTCAAATCGTCTTCTGTGAAAGCTAGTTATTGGTGATCCTACGGGTTCGATTTGTAGACCCGAGTGTTGGGAAAGATAGCTACCTTCATGGCATCGAGCTAATTATATTGTTTTCTTGCTCTTGGCTTATCTAATATTTAGACTTTATTTTATAAAAAAGAGCATCAACAGACTCTCTTGACACTCGCAACCAGGGACGTAGGAACCGGGGGGCACTGTGGGGCACATGCCCCTCAAAAGTTTGCAGTAAGCGAAAGTATTTAGTCATTCTTAAATTCAACACGTAGTAAAGTGCTCTGCTAGTAAAAAAGTTCCCTTTTACTGTTGTGACTCCTCCCCCCAACAAGAGTGAGATGCTTCCGACGTCCCTGCCTATAACCTTCAACATTCGCCTTCTTTTTCGTTGAATCGGCCGATCTTTCCACTCGATTTGTTGAGTAGATTACTTTTATGTTCTCCTGGTGAGCATGTATGCGTGGGTAAAACATGTGTCAATGGACTTCTTTGACTAATACTTTCTCCATAATAGCGTAAAGAAATCGGCATTATTTCACGAAGAAAGATCAGAAGGGTTGCTTACAAATGTTAATGCTAAAGATCGAAAGGAAAATGAAAATATGTAGTCAAGTTTACGTAAAGAGGTGTAAACAACAGCGAGCCCTATAACACTGCAGTAAAGGTATATTTCCAAATTGCATCAATTTATCAAGGGAAAACTATCAAACTGATCACCATGAGTGTATACGGGGTGGGTGGGGAGTTGGAGGTGCCCATGAGCACTCCTCATGAAAAGATAAAAAAGCCAGATTTCCCAATCTTTACCAAGGTGAACTGAACATCATTATATGTGGGTAACGGGCTCCTTCATAAATAACCTTGATACATGCTTTTTTAGCCGAAAAGCTTGTAAGTTGGCCACTAGGCATTTTTAACCTTGTACATTTATGTATGTATATAAAATTGAACTAGACGAAACAGCAAAACCATTTTAGTACTGAAAAGCTTTTTTCCGTCTGAAACTTCTCAGAGTACAAAATCGTCGGAATTGAAATGGAGAATAAATCAGTAAAACTTAACCCAACTGTGTTTTAAAAGTAGACAATCAGAACTCTGATTGCCAGATTGGTGTTGTTTTGATAATCAGTGTCATTTGCCATTTTATGAAAATGAGTCTGAGTGTGATCAATTTCTTATATATTTTGATATATTTCACCTTTGAAAAGGAGGTAAAGAAGCCCTTTCCATTCCTTGACGTTTTGGCGGAGAAGGATGGCACTAAATTTGCAACCAGTGTGCATAGGAAACGTACATTTTCTAATCAGTACATTTTTGGACCTCCTTCAGCACCAAAACACGCAAGGTGAAACTCATCAAAACTTTGGTTCACTGCGCACTGATGATATGCTAAAAAAAACAACTAAAGCCAGAAGTAAATACATTGAAGCAGTTGTTTCTATCCTGAAGATGTTATCGACTTAACCATCAAGTCAAATTGATCTCTGCTTTCCGGCGAAAAACCTTTAGGACTTAAGAAATGCCTCGTGTACTTAAAACCGCACTGGCTCGGTGACTTGTTGCTTCCCTTCGAAAACAAGATCAAAATGGCCGTAGAGAAGTGTTTCGACGCTGTGATCCTACACGTAGTTTATACATATAAGAAAGCGTTCTCAACTAACCACAAAGACCGTATGCCTTCTGTAAATTGTGGAATCATTATGTACTCTTTTTCTTGCCAGTTCGAAGTTGGCTATGTCGTACGCACACCTTTGAGGCTAGTTGATAGAATTAATCAGCATGTCCCGTCTTGTATTCGCAAAGCATCAGCTCCTACAAAGACACCACCTCATCCATCGGTTTTCTAAAGCCAAAAACACTGCTAAGCAATGTGACTCGGCCATAGGGCAGCACCTGCTCGAAAACCCAGACAGTGCAAAACTGTATACGAATGACCGCTGCAGTACAATAGGTTAATCTGCAACGTTGGAAAAATTGTCTTGAGAAAACCCGTGTTTCCAACAGTTCCCCTCTCACAATTTTGAAAGCATCAATTTTGGAAAGCAACATACCAGAGCTCTCTACTACCACGGGGAAAGGGGCAGATACCAAGTAACAGCTTCAATGAAAGCCCCCGTTATGTGGCTACTATCTTGGAAGATTTTTTACGTTTTGGTCACATATCCGTCAAATCTTCTAAAGGGATCTGTCTAAGATTGTAGATCTGCTTTTCACAAAGCCGTTCTGGAAGACGTCCACATCAAAGCAACAAAACCGTGCTTTGTCTTTTCAGTGGACCTTTCCACTTTACCATTTAGTTACATAGATACTGATTGGTCAAAACTAGGCGAATGGCAGATCTAGATTTACCTATTGTACGGACCTCTACATCCTTACTGCAGGACAGACCAGTTCTGCTGTGACTACATTAGACATGCTTCTATGCTAAACATGCTACAAATTTGTAAAGGTTCAAGGTTCGAAAGCTTGTCTGTCAATGTCAGGGTGCATGTAGTTCTAAGTCATTGCTTGCAGAAGATGTGTAAGTACGTTATTTGCTTTCTGCAGAGTATACAGTTCTCTGATCCATAAAGCAGAGTTGGAGTGATATATGTACGGTAAACGAGCATCTTAATTTGGAGGACAGATCCCTTTTAAACTACACTCTGGATTAGAGAATATACATCTACTATGCCCCCAAGATAAAAGAAAGATTTGACATACTTTAATGAATCACTCTCAACATGGATCTTTGTTGTTGATTCTTTTAATCTGATCTTTAAACTGTGATACGTATCCATTTTAATGGCATTAGCTTAGGTCGATAGATAACTTCGGTTTTTAAGAATTATTGTCAAAGAAAAAGTTTTAGCAACACCGGAGAAGCGGTTTACCGCAACACCATCTAAAGATATTGCAAGTCCAAGATCATTGTAGAATCATTGAGTGTATTGGCTCGGAACCTCCGATGATGAAAGTGGACCACCAGTTACTCGGAATTCAGATGGTTGGTACGATTAGAATCTTAAAAGCATGTTGTTGCATAGCAGAAACGAATAGTGCAAACTGGAGAAACGCCATAAAACAATTCTATGTGGTATCATTAGTAGCATTGAACTGCTAAGAGCAACCCCCATCAAATATTACATGAACCTTCATATTCTCATGGAATTGAATAATGATATTTGACATTTTATCAGGAATTGCGATCTTATTCAGTACTTTCCATGGAGAATTTCTGTCTACAGAATCAAGTGCCTTCGTTAAGTTAACAAATATGATATACATTCTTGTTACGCTTACATACATCTTCTGCCACTTGTCATGAGCAGTAAGCCATGTTAATGGTCCCTTTCCCCTATCTTAACCACATTCATACTCGAGATGTGTCATGATGTGGCTAAGAATTACTCTGGGTAAGACTCAAGCAGCTAAGAGCAAGGATACCCCACTATGATTATTAAGGATCTCTTCTTTCACTTCCTTTCCTTTTCAAAAAATACTATCGATGTATTTTTGTGTACTTGACATTTTTCCATATGACAAGGACTAGTCTTAGTAACTTCTTCACTAGTGCATTTCCACCAAATTCGTGCACCTCAGCTGGTATGTCATCCTCTATATATGCTTTGTTAGAGAGCGCCTGATGTATAGACATCCAATCTAGGGTGTAAAGCCTTAAAAGGAATTGAGTTATCATTTACTTGAGAAGGACAGTTTCGAACAGATTCAAAGTAATTTTTTCGAAGACGAAGGATTTTCTTTTAGTCATACACAAATTGACGTGCTTCCAACTCCTGTACACATGGGTGATGCACAACATCCCCAAGTAGCAAAGACCGGCGTTAAATACTCAAAGAATGTCCTTGAGTCTTTCCAATCAGAAGCGGCTTCAAGTTCTGTAGATTTGCTTGGTCAACAATCCTTCTTTGTTTTTGGCTATGAGCTCTGGACAGATTACCTATGTTTAAGATAGAGGTTACTCATTGTCTATATACTTTAGTCTACCTTTCAGTTCTCATAAACACTGTGCATGCTGTTAGGAATTGATTGGTTTCCTTTGATTCTATTCATTGAAAATGTCCTGATGTTTACATATTAACAAACCGAGAACTTGAGGTGACGTCTGGCTGTGGGATACCTAGACTCTTCGATATTATCAGTTATCACAAAATGTACCAGTTTTGCATAAAATGAAAAAGCTAGCCTACATTTCTGTAATTCGTGTTGGTAAAATAAGGTTTTGTCTTTTACGCTTTTATTTAAGCTTGAGTTAAAAATGAGTGAGCAATTGCATAATCGGAAGACCAGTACGTACTTTAAAAGGGCGCAGAGAAATGTATATGCCTGACGAGATTTCTCTTAAAAAAGCGTAAAAATCATGCCGTCTTTGGATCTCGGTTGCATCAATGTTGTTTCGTATGTTATGCAGTTGAAACAAAATATTAGTCGCATCCAGCTCTACGCAATTTTGGAGACCAGCCTATCCATGCCATGGTGGAAGGACAACCATCCAGACATCATACTGTCCACACCCCATTGTCCACCGGTGGAGAATCGGGAGCTCATGTGGTGACTAGTGAAAAGTGAACTATGTTATCACCGGGCCACCATAGCTCAGTTGGGAGAGCATCACGCGGCGAGTGCGTGCTTCCCGGGATCGAATCCTGGTGGTGACATTTTCACTTTTCATAAGTATCTCTGCTAACAAGAATAGTATTACAAGTCACATGGGGCAGAGAGGCTGGTCGCCAAATTGCGTAGAGCTGGAGATCGATGTCCTCCAGCGGGGTATTGGTAGCTTATGTGGGGACTAGAGAAATCGATCATGTTATCAAAGTGGGTCACCTAGTTCAGTTGGTAGATCACATGCCGCGAGTGTGTAGTTCACAGGTTCGAATCTCGGTGGTTACATAATTTTCTATCTATCTGTACAAACTTGAATCTGTAAAATGTAAAGTTCGATTAGACTCGGTGTATGGATCCTGACGAGAAGATCGACAAAATGACACAAGGCGTCTTTTTGAGACTTTTCAACTTTTGTAGTATGATTAATGCCCTTGAGAAATGGTTCTGATTGAAAGGTTCGCCACATTACAATTGTTTCCATCTGCTCTCTATTTAATTTTTTACTGTAAGAGTCAAGATGCCAAGGAGGGTGTGTGCGTGGAGGCATGGCATCGTTCCTGCTTTGGCAAGCATTGGGCAAATGGTCTTTTTGCTAGAACGTTTTTCGAACTACGGTTGGCCACGTTGGACTTTCCTCCATCAAAAAACGAATAAATTATTTAGTTTATAAGGACTTATCAGGAAGTAGGTCAAAACGACTGCTACTGTAGTGCTATGATAAGCTACTATTGGAGCATTAAATCGTTTAATTTTACTTTTTGTCTAGTATTGACGTAGCAATAATGCTATTTGAAAGGTACGAGCGACTCTCCGATAAGTAAATATAAAAAGAGAAGACTAATATTACGAATGTATGCTACCTGGGAAGAAGCGTCTAACATTCAAAATTGTGAGAATAATATAAGTGAGAACAAAGCATTTCAAGTATTAAAAGGAAGAGGGAAAGTGTGAATGTTATTCCAGATTAAAACAATAATCATAAAAGGCCACATATGCCATATGAATCCAAGCTTCCATAAAAGATTTAAAAACACTGAAAGAATACTCCCTGTAGCTTTCTCACCCCTTGGTTAGCAGGGAATAAAACGAAAGTTTTCTTATTGTTCTGTGATCAGCAACCTTCCTAAAGCAGTTCCGATTTTCGTAAACAAAGATTTCACTTTTGTTGTGCTCATGGAAAGCGACTGGATCTTTCTTGGTAGGAAGTCCAACCCCCCAGGTCGTTGCTTAGAATACCTAAAGTTGTCGATCAATTGTTATTTTGACGGCATTGAAGTAAGGATATGGGGTACCTAAGTATAGCGTTTAGAGAATCTAGTGGTATAAACAGGAAAGTCGATTGTTCTGTTCATAGCGGGAACCTGCATTTGAAGGAGACTTATTCAGGAGCCGTCATCAAGAAAAGATAAATATACTTAGTAAAGAAAATGTTGATGATGGGAAGGTGACACGGTTTTAATGTGTTTTTTAAGTAAATTACAGAAATACCGATGCAATTTCAACATGTTCACTTTTACCATCACAGATCAAAGAAAACTAATGTTCTTCCTTCTCACTGCTATCGAATAAATTTTAAAAAATGGTTCCACAATGGTAGGATCGAATCTAGATAGACATGTCATTTTCTTAACCAGATATCTGCGATCGCACGTCCAAAGATATTTTGGGCACCGACAATGAAATTTATGGAGCTCAGTCGCTTGTTTGGATTAGAGTCGAGTGAATGCTTTTTTGTATAGTTTGGCCGGTATATTTCCAAGCAAAATCCACATGCAGAGAAAATATTCTTACTCTTTGGATGTAACTCTAAATGAAACTCCCTAAATGCATTCATCTCCCGTTATACTCACTTTTCTGGTTGTGTAAAATCACGAAAGGATCCTTAGATGTTTCTGATTATTACAGAAAGGATGCGCCAAAGAGGAATGGCGACAGGCCACTATATAGATCTCCACCGCAACGTTCAGATGCGATGATCAATTTATGGTCGGGGTGGCATTCTATTTTAATTTTCTCCTTATCTTATAAATTGTTCAAAGTCATCTTTAATTGGTCAGATAACTTAGTATTTTAAGTTTTAACAGCATCTGGAATTAAAGAACTTGCGGCTGCCTTATGGGGGAGCCAAAGAATCCAAGTAGAAAGGCTGGTACAAAGGCACTGGTAATAATTTTTTGACTAAGGGGGAAAGGAGGGAAAGGCGTGTTATGGGCAAGAACAATAGGACAATGCACTAGACAGTCATTAAGAGTGAAAGAGTATAGGTAATGAATATATTATCATGATGTTGATTGATGACAATACGAAGGTAAACAAGATACATTTAATCGGTCCGAAAATTTAAATATTCGAATGTTTGCAATAAAGTGATAAGTAATAATTGAGGTATGCGAATACAGTATTTCAAAAGGTTTCTGGACATAGTTATTCACTACTTACTAATAAATAAACTTGCTTCTGGATAAAATTATGAATGTGTACACAACAAGTAAAGGAGAAATGTCATTACAGAATTTCAAACTTCTTAGCAGGCTCATTCAGTGTGAATTGTTAGTAGAATAATACCAGCAAGCCCCGTACGAGGAAAATGGCACCAACGTATAGCTAATGAAAGAAGTGTGGAGGGATAATTACATAACTAATGTTTCAAAGGAATTGTGCTTTTGACATCTAAATAACATAGGGATTTGCGATAGGAGGAATATGGGGTCGCGGGGTATTGTCCTCGTAGAATACAAGATACGTCTGCTTTACTCTTGCCGTTCTGGAATCCGTTCACATCAAAGCAAAAAAACCGTTGCTTTGCAGACAAAAAGAATTCGTCTTTTCATTGGGCCTTTTCGGTTAACCATTCAGTTCCACAGCCACTGATTGGTCAAAACAGCAACAATCTAGCAGTCAGACTTCTGATTGGCTAATTTTAAAAGACAGTTTGGTATAAGTTCTATTGATTTCTTCTTAATCTGTCGATTTTGTACTCTGAGGTTTGTCTGTTTCGTTTTATTGTTATGTACCACCAACAAACTTTTCGAAGTTTTGCTACATATCTTTTTATTAATCTGTAGAAAATTATTGCAGGCACCCCTGAAATACCTGCCACTTGCTATCAGACTAAATAGACCCCCAATCCATTTACAATGTTGCAATTAAAGACAATAGACAACAACTACCGACGCTTAAGGGTATGAAAGTATCCTTAATTAAAGAGGATATATTCCTGCTGCTTGCAGATGTACTTATTCCCAATGATCAAGTAACATTTTGTATTAACAATGGTTTAAGTCAAGATAGAATATAGCTATTGGTGATAAGAAAAGATGGCTTTTATTAAGAAGACAAGATGTTAGATGAGGTGAAGTGTGTGTGTGTGTGTGGCAACATTTCTTTATTAGAATACTACTCAAACATTCAATCAATATGCTGACACTGGCTTGAATGAAAGAACCTAACACTACAGGTTGTTTAGGTAGACATGAGAAAAAAACACGTGCAGTCCCGCATTAAGCTACATGAGAGACATGGAATAGAGTAATAATAATACAGATATATCAAAGTTTTTTTTGTTTACAGCATGGCGTACTTTATTAATGTACGCCATGGTTTACAGCATTCATTATAAAAGTAAAAAAATATAAGAGAAGATTTGCTTCCCCTCAAGTATTTAGCAAGAAGTTCG
>JAAAKL020009528.1:0-10994 GCA_010016065.2 Carybdea cf. marsupialis auct. non (Linnaeus, 1758)
GCTAGGCGCAAGCAAGGCTAGGCGCAAGCAAGGCTAGGCGCAAGCAAGGCTAGGCGCAAGCAAGGCTAGGCGCAAGCAAGGCTAGGCGCAAGCAAGGCTAGGCGCAAGCAAGGCTAGGCGCAAGCAAGGCTAGGCGCAAGCAAGGCTAGGCGCAAGCGGGGCAAGGTGCAAGCGGGGCAAGGCGCAAGCGGGGCAAGGCGCAAGCAGGGCCAAGGCGCAAGCAGGGCCAAGGCGCAAGCAGGGGCAAGGCGCAAGCAGGGCCAAGGCGCAAGCAGGGGCAAGGCGCAAACGTAACTCACCTTGCTAACGATACACAGTCTTTAAATGACGGGGATCATGAACCAGGTGACTATTGATGGCCATACGGGGATATGTTCGATTCTTAAAATTGTCTTTAATTTTTATCCCCACGTATGAATTTCATTTTTCACACATACAAAATGCTGGTAATAACGCAGTCAATTTGTAATTAATGTCACTCTATGTATTGAATGGTCGAAAAAGAAGACTTTTGTTGTTGGCTGTGATGATTTTGGAGTAAAATAACTTATCAGAGTCAAGTATCATAGACACATTAAGAAGAAATGAAAGAAACGTTTGAAATTTACAATTGACAGTATTTTGAAGAATTTCGAGCCACCACGTTTTGCATCCTTCATCAGGCACGATAGGACTTGCATTTCATAATTATACAGACCATGCAAGTTAAGGGGCTTTTACGTGACCTTTGTTACCAGGAAGAATTTGTTTTGGACCTCGTTCTGTTAAAGTAGTGTTTCCGTCAACATGCGTCGTTTTGTAACGAATCAGCATCTTGAGTTTGTCTTGCGTATATTTCACACAAGTGATTAAATGATAATCATACTATGAAATGCAAAGTAAGGCACTGTTTTACCCAAAGGTAGTAAACCAACACTTTTAAAGATGCAAACCCCCGTTAACTTAATTTAGGAATAACGTCTCTCCATTTGTATATACCGTTTATTGTTTACGTAAGAGTAGCAACTTACCGACGTCCATCCATGCCCTGGCATCCACGCTCTCCTTACGGATAACATTCTCGTTTGAAATTTACCATAGCACCATCACTGGAAGAGGGTGAGTGCTGATGAGGAAAGAAATTACCGATTTGCATATTTAACAAAGATATCATTAAGATAGTTAAAACAACAAGCTTGAAAGAATTCATTTATGCACAATCTCTTTGATATGTTGTGCATGTGTGCAGTGCATCTAATACTGCGATGACAGAGAAAATGATGTTTGCGAAATCCTCTAAGCCATACTATCATGATCCTTGGATCAAGATTGCAGAGATGCTCGGTGTTGATGAACAACAGGCAAAGAAGGTCACCCAGAATAGAGGGGGATATAACGAGCTGATTCGGAGACGTCATTGAACAGAGGTACACTCAGGAACAGAAACTAACAATATGCAACTTGTATGGCCTTTTTTTTATCACTACCATTTTCATAACTTTTGTAACACTTATTTGATACTTTTCTTTAGCACTCGATGATGATTCAGGACCTCATTTATCTTGCGTGGGACAGGCAGCAGGCTCATACTTGGATCCTTCTTCTTGTTCACGATTCGTCGTTTGTGACGGGAGAGGAAATGGAAAAGCAAAAGTTTGCCCGAGCGGACTGAACTTTCAGCCCCTGTTCATGCTCTGCGTTCATCAACGACTCTACTCGTGCGCAAGTAAGGAGAGCCTTCAGATTTATGATTCGTTTTTATTCAACTTGAATTTAGCTAATATACTGCTAGCAGTGCTATTGCTGGACATTTTCTTGGCTATGGCTAACGTGGAAACTTTTTTGGTGTTGGGGGTGGGGAGGCGCCACGTGTTGATATCAGCTAGTGTTCATTCGCATGGTTCATCAACGACTCTACTGGCAAGTCAGAAAGACTTTCCTGTTGATGATTTATATTGAGAATGACCTGTTTTCACTGCTCAATAGCTTAACGTGACTGTGGCAAATGGAGGAATTTTTTTTATTTACAGCTAAGATAATACTGTTGATGGAGTATGTTCAAGGTGGCTTTGTTTACTGTTTGTCTACGATTAAGCAGTTATAAGGGTTTCCGGCGTCTGACACAAAATATGTCTAAGACCGTAGACTATGGGTAAGAAATAATGATATTTTACGAGGTTCGCGTTTTGTTGCAGCCGAGGAGAAGTTGTTGGAGTTGACGTCCGCGCTTCTTACGAGGTTAAAAAGGAAGGTTCTGCAGTTAAAATTGTCGAAGGAGAATAGAAGATGTTTACTGTAAACTTCGTACAGATCCAACTTGTAGGATTTAATGTGCTCCATAAAACTGTCTCCAGTTGAGAAGTAGCCTAGATTTTGGCGGGGCAGTGTACACCATTCTGCGTAGATGTCGTCTTGTATACAGTGCAACAACTCAGTTGCAACGTACTTGTGTATACTTGTACCTCATATGCGTCAGAAGATAAAATATTTTCTTTATGTAAACATTTTATATAAGTAGCATTTTCAATTGATTGTCCAATATCCATTCTCGTTTTGATGAAGAGTTTCGCATTCTAAAGGACATACTTTCTTACTTTTTAGAAATACGCTATCCCTCTGCTGTTGAGCTGCGTTTGATCTAAGATGATTTTCATCAGAATGCCACTTATTAGGAGGACAGTTAACTTAGAGGGGCATGATAGTGTGATAATAGGGACGGTGAAAAGCCCCCCAGGTAGCCACCACTATGATGGGCATGAAAGAATTGTTGATCTTCCCACTCATCAGACAACAATATTTTGCACAAGTACAGTCTTAATATATCATAACTTACACTTTGAAGTCAGAAAACCGGAAAAATAAGCATAACAGGAAGCACAAAAAACAAATTAAAGAAAACGACACAGAGCAAAAAAAGGGCGTGTCCAAAAAAAGGCAGTTTGTCGCACTGGACTACTAAATACTAGTTTGATCTTGTTCCATTGGTGGTATTAATGCAACAAGAAGAGAAACTTTTATAAGAAAATTTAAGTGCAGACCAGAATTTTGCGTTGCTTATATAAAAAGACGTTTTATGATGGAAACTGGTATACATTTTTGAGAAATTATATACAAAACTTTAGAGTATGCATAATTTTGCCTATTATAATGTAGAATTTGAATCACTTTAAAAATTGACCAGACATAAAACAGCTATCCATATTTCTACAAAAGGGTGCCGAGTTTCCCACTTGCACCATCTTGAAGACTATATGTAGCCCATGTAAATGATGAAAAGCTGCTCATGCGCATAAAACAGAAAAGGCAAACCAACTTGTAGCAATATGCTATCCTTTTTGCGGCAACAATCGGCAAGGTCTACACTGTAACGCTTGCTCTCTTTCTTTTCACAGACCCCGAATTCTGTACTGGAAGAGCAGATGGAAAGTACATCAACCGTAACAATTGCTATGGTTACTATCACTGCACAGATGGAGTTACTAACGTCAGAAATTGCCCCGGAAATCGAAAGTTCAATGGCACCAGTTGTGTCCCAAGCAATGAATATATTTGTAATCTTTTGTAACAGTGGTATACTAAAAGCCGTCAATAGGGTATGCTTGAACATTTTATGCAATTGCAGTTGTCATGTCTTCCGTGGACACTTTGTCGAAGTAAGTGCAGGACACTGATGTAAAACGAGACGTGAGGTCAAGTCTGATGATGGGTAGTAAACCTGAGATATCAAACATTAGCACCGTGAGTAAGCAGTCTATTAGTCTCAGGTGAAACAAACTCGAGTATAGTAGAGCTCCGGTGCTATTAGCTGTCAATATAAAATTTGCCGCAAAAAGATTTTTCTGGAATTAAGCGATGTATGCCGATTTTAGCGCGTAGTAGTCCATAACGATTGAATCAAACTTTCAAGGCTGTAGTTTTCGAGTTGCTTTTATCGACAGCCTATTATGTATTTGAGCGAATACATTACCTTGGGTTAAGAGAAGCCTTAGTAGGGGATGATGCTGGCTGTTCTTGCATGAAGTGGTCGATGTTATAGGGACGTAACCATCAGAAAAATAGGGGTAAGGCAGCTGGTAATTGGGACGCGTTTTCTATCTGAATATCCAAGAGAAAGCGCTAAAGGAACAAAAACAGTTGGTGTTATTTTGAAAAACCAGTTTCCAGGTGGCTACGCTTCTGCATTACATTGATTAGGGCAATCACGGAGCCAGTTTTGAAATTGTCTGCCTAAAGGATAAAGGTACTGAACCACTGTCTCGTCTTACGCGCTAGAATTTTGAAGAGAAATTTTTCTACTCGAAGTGTCACGTGACAGCTTGCTTAAAATGCTCTCAATTGCGACGATGTGTTAACCAATCTATTTGGCGACCAGGGACCCAGGCTTCTTTATAAGATTTTGGTTTCTTAAAAGTTGGCTGTTGTAGCATGTGCCTGTATTATTTGAAAGTTGTCTTGGAAGGTGTTACTCTGCAATGCCTGGGGGGGAGGGGGGATAGAATGCAGCGTTCAATAGAGGAAATACGATAGTTCGTTTCGTCGATGACGACAATAAATGTCACATATGGTCTTCAATATACAAGTCCGAGTTACACATAAATGTCGACTTCACACTTACATAAAATGACAAATTAGAAACATATGAATACCATGTTTTCTCAACTGTTAGATGATTTACAATATTTTTCTCTCTCGTCGAACCGCAGTGTGAATTTGGGGGTAAGCCTCCTTTAGGAACTTTAGGCTTTTCGGTAGCATTTGAATGAGGTCTGTAAAGCAATTAAAAAAGGCGTGGATTGCATGAGTTGTTGTGTATTCTATTCTTTACTATTATCTTCAATGGTCTTTCTTTTATTTGCGTTAGTTTCTTTATGCACGCAAATGACTGCTTTCTTTCGTACTCGCATTTTTAAGTCTTTACAGGACTCGATTCTTGTTGATTCGCTATTTTGCTCTTGTATAAAAGAGTTGTCCGTGCGCTTGTTTCCAATATGTTGTTTTGGTTCGGCTTCACGCTGTAGAAGAGTAGAAGCTACTTAAAGAAGTGTTTCTTCATCTGGAGGTGACGAATGCGAGATGAAATTCAAGTAGAAATTGCTATTTAGTCTATCCAGAGGATTATAAGGTTTTGTACAAAACGTGGGCTGCAGTGTATTGGTTTTGACAAGTCGCGGAGGTGACTTTCTGTGAACGGCGTCCAAGACTTTCCTTGCAGGGAACATAACAGATACAGGTAAGGGATTATGAAATATACATCATTACTGCTTTCGTTTTCAGCTTATGTTTTTTGAGAAATACAAAGCGATTTCTAAGAGCGTATGGTCGTGATGTTGGGGAAATGTAGCGGCCCATTGAGGTGGGAGGAAGGCTGGGTCGACTGTGCACCGATTGTTCGGTTCGGCAGGAATAGAGGAACGACGTAGTCATGCTATATAGTAAAACAGGCATAGTGAAATGCCTTTGCTATGCCAGTCTCCATGTTTGTCGCCCACCACGTACTGGTCTGGATGACCTTTATTTTATATTGTGCTTAGGTGTGCCAGAATCAGGGGACTTAGCGGTGGTCTTGGGGGGCATCTGGGCTGCTTTAAGAACCTTTTAGTGATGCAAAAACTATTAAAACTGAAAGAAGACAACCTTATTATGGAAATTCCTGTGAAACTATGTGAGAGAGGAGGTACTTGACCAACCTTCTGAACGTCGTTTACTTTTCAATCTCCTGCTCTTCGGTAGCAGAACTTTTTAAGATCCTCTTTCCGATTTAGCTCCGTGAAATATTTGTTCGAATGAAAATTGCGAGCCTTAACATTTCCGAAAAGTCATTTGTGGCTCTGACAGCAGTCTTAGTTGCAGAACATAGTAATTGTTTGGGAACAAATAGGAAATAGTATTGCAGGAACCACCCTTTGCAGTGTACCTTACTTTTCTATATTAAATACAAGTTTATCATTATTCATGAACCGAATTAAGCAAAACAAAGTTGATTTACTCTAACATACAATCATTAAAGCGACAGGAAACTCCTGTCGACCGACGGATCATTATGGTGGCCCGGGTCATTTCGGGTCAAAACCCATTTTTACTTTCTTGAAACGAAGTGTAAGCACATCAGAATCCTACGATGTGTAACGTTTATGTCAAGGCAGCATAAATCAAAGGTACAATACATAAGTGATGATTGATGTCATCATGAGCGATCACGTTCCAAGACGAAATAAAACGCGAATTCGAATATTCTGTCACACTGTTATTTCGTCCCCTCCAAACATAAACGCAACTTTTACACACGTGTACAAACTATTTATATGTACAAAAGAGACGCCACTAGTTACATAATATAAGGACAAGAACTTTAAGACACGTGACATAGAAATGTATGACAATTAATTCCAATAAAACATCTTGCGGCTCCTGCAAATATATATCATCGCAATTCAAAGCAACTTGTAGCCTACTATCCCCAATGTGCCTAAAGAGCTCAAAGCCAAGTTACATCGACGAAGAAGATGCTAAAGGAAGAGAGTCGATGGTATCGGCATCATGGCATTCACGGTAGCGAAATAGAGCTCCGTGAAGTTGGCATTAAGCATGACGATTTATAAACCAGTTCGGAACCTCAGTTTTTCTTCTCATCTATTTCAATTGTACATGCCCTATTACTTATGAAGACATGCATCCTGAATAGGTCTCCTCGGGGTCTGACGGTTTTCCTCCAATCACAATTATTATTTAGAGATATGGTTGCTTTTTTGAAACTATGGTGGAAACCATCTGACTGATAGAATCCTGTCTTGAAGTACAATTTGATCTTTTGACATTCTGTAGTTTCTTGTGAATCGGAAAGGGTATTAAGAGAAAAACAACATTGACACAGCTATAAGAAGAACACAATTAAAGTACATCCTTGGTGTCATGCAACAATTTAAAATATCAAAAACTTGCTTATAGTATAACTTACTATTAAATTACAGAACCATACGTTAAGAATGAGGTTTGTTCCTTCAGAACGTTTCCATCTTGTCTTGTCTTCAAAAATCCTTTTCTGCTATGCTCTCGTTGCTTGGAACTTTCTTCGCCGTATCCATAAACCTAGGTTTTGGTGCAAGGAAGTTGTTTTTTTATCATCATTATTTCCATTTACTCTCCATTTTTTCCTATGGCAAGTCAAAACCTGCTCAACCTAAACTCTCATCGTCACCTCGAGCAATGCGACCTGTCTTATTCGTCTTATCTAAACGTTTCAAATTGTATCCTTCCTTGTCACTCCCAGTCCGCACCAAGAGCATTTTCAGGTCGGCTACCACCATTTCAACTGCCTGCTTAATCGTTGCCACAGATGCGTTAAGTCCACACAACATTACTGGCCTTACTACGGCGCTATAACCCTTTTTGTGTTACTTTAGCTGGCACTTTCTGTAACATATCTTTCGAGACCTTTCTCCATCCCCTATCTCTCGGGTGATCTCTTAGTTGCGCTAAAAGTCTCTCTGAAGTCAAACTGGTTGTCAGATCAAAAGGCTGTTTAAAGTTCTTCTGAAGATATATGATTCTTTGGAGCGATATTACCCAGGAGGTCCTAATGGTCATGGCCCAATTCAACCCCAGATTAATATGACCCCTGAAGGACCAGTATGAGCCTCGGAAGCTAGTCTCATTTATCTATATATATATATCGATATTGCTGCTACTGAGTCGATAACAGTACTTGTATTAATTGACAGGTGTAATAGAACAATTCCGGCATCCTTTGACATGTTCATTGCCTGCAGCATCTAAAAATGACCTTTTCCGGTCTGTGACAACTCCTATTTATAAATTCCGAAGTCGATGAAGTTACTTCTCATTTCCCATAAAGCTGTAGCCAGATAGCTTTTCATTTGTTTATCAAGCTGGACCTATATGACTTTCTTTGGGCTAGTATGATAAAAGATTCTAACCGGATCTCCACAAGGCGGAAAAAGTAGCCATTACCAGGATTTTCCGTCGCTATGTTTCCCGTCGCTACTTTTCGTGGAATCTCCACGTGTTAATGGAAAGACAGGGGTAGCAAGAGGCAATCGATCCAGAAAACCTAAATATGAATGACATGTTGAGAAATGTTCTATGATTTTTACTTCTTCGTAGCGGTATTTTATATCGACTCGTACAAGAACAAATAGGCAGTAGGAGATACCTTAAAAGAGGCTTTTGCGTATGGCCAGTTTGTCAAAAACCAGGGAAGGCCGAACAGTTTCATTGACGAGTGCAGACAGAGGGAGAAAAGGTAATTGAAGTGTCTTGGACAATAGTTATCTTGAACATGCAGTCGACACTAACACACTGGAATCTCAACATTCCCAATACCATTGTACTCTGTGAATTAGATCATCGTGCGACTTTGATATCGGCCATTCTAAGCTCAACATGCAGTTTAGCGCTGAAGACTACCAATAATTCGTGTATGCCCATCTACTTGTTAGGGGTCATCCATAACATATGCCGCGATGATTTCGTAAATGTCACATTATTGTGAAGGCAACACGTATAATTCTATTTTACTTCAGATATGACTTCAGATATGTTTACATTTTTTCGCTATTTGATTGGTTAGTTTCATTGGTTGCCATCTACTAGAAAATGAGTTCTACTTAAGGACCTGCTACATTTTCCGCTTCAGCTAAAACAATACCGCACAATAATCATTAGTAGCGGCTGAAAATGTAGCGGCTGCCATGGTTTTCCGTCTAGAGGAGATTCAGCTTTTTGCAGGACCATATCGGTCCAAGGATTCATATATCAAGCCAAACTAGCCGCAAGAAACTCTTAAAATCGTTCGGATAGTTAATTGATGTCACAGTGTCCGTGTCTGTATAGGTTGCTGATAATGGCAGTTTAAGGCAATTACTTCTTTTCTGTTTGCTTTAAGTTTCTCTAAAAGATGATAATCGTCCCTTTTATAGTTGACTTTAGCAAAGTTGTAATGGACTCGTTACAAGAGTGATAACGCTAACGGGATTGCTAAGCTGTGCTTCAGCAAACACATTACGTTGCTTCATTTAGTTTCTTTGCTTGATCCTTTTTCATGTAGCACAAGAGTATGCATTATTTCGGTATGCATTGGGCAATAATGCCACTTTGGTTTCAGGGTATCATGCCTTTCTCTGATGATGGTGTTCACCCTTCCATGTTTTTCTTCTCCTATTGAAAATTATATGTGCTGTGTAGCCTATAACAGAAAACACCAGCGATCACTAATAATACGCTACTAATAATGTACATTAATCAGACCTGCTGCTCTCTCGATCCTATTTAGTATTTTCTTTAAACCTATTCATCCACTGTAGACCACGGACTAGGTTTTGCTTATCACATATGAGACGGGGGGGAATAATATTTCGTATCGAAGAATATCACTCTGATTCTTGAAGGTATGCAAAATGGAGAGACTGTAGTATGAAACAGATAATTCGGTACTCTTGCAGTCTATACCCAATGATAAACACTTAACATTTCAGTTAAGATTTCCTACTCTATTAACACCAAAAAGGTACATTGGCACTACGGTCGGTGTCAGCAGGGAGGCGCGTGCATCTTTTAGCACCTCACAAGGCTTCTGTTTTATTCAACAATCCCGCGACGTACATCTGCCATGGTAGTTCCTCACCAGGTTCTATACGAGGGATGCGTATTCGATAATTGTGCTCTTAGATCTAGTACTACAGCCATTACAGGTCTAGATATGACTATATACACGACGTATGGATCCACTGGTCAGATGTACGTAGCACAAGAGGACGCATGGAGATTATAAACTTTCATTGCTACATCTGTTTACTTGATGTATCGGTTGCCGCTTACATATCGCTTAGCTTTGTGCATTCCGTAACTTAGTGACTTTTCTATTCTTTCTTATAACTTTCACGATGAGATAATGATTAAACGAATGTAAATTTATGCAAGTTTTTCATCAGTCGAGACCATTTTGATCCAAGTGCCGCTAATTACGATAAAGCCGAATCGTTACGATTGATTTGAACAGATACTAGAGAAATAATTAAACAAGTAAAACTATGCCACCAAGTATGTCTACAACATTTTATCAATATTGGTGTAAAACTGCATAAGATGTACAGTACAGCTTAAACTTCAAGATTAAAAGGGGTGTTTTGTTTTAGTAAAATATCATACAGCATTTGAACTCTCTTATCCCCTTCCCTTCCCTTATCTCCACGCTATTATAGATGCACCCTTGTTTTCAAAACTATAAACACTAGTTTCTCCTTCATACTTCTTGTTCTTGGGTTTTCCTTCTTTGCAAATCTTCAAGCCTTAATTATGCTTTTCATATTTCTGAGCAATAACTATTTGATATTTCATGATGATTGTCGAAACCGCTCACCCTCTGGACCTCATTTCACTCTTATTACTTTATGACCTACGTGTGCGTATTTCCTTTTTCAAATTTCGCACTTAATTACTTCTGTCATATTTCCACGAGTTTCCTCATACTTTTAGCGAGCCCGTAGCAGCTTGTCTCTTTGTCAATTGATAATTCAGTAGTTAGCCATTTATTGCATCTGTATACAATTATTCCTTACCCACTTAAAACTTTCTTTACATTATGTACCCACTGCACTTTACAACTTTCTGACCTTCTTCTCAGCTTCTCCTCTACTCAGTTCACGAATTGAGTTTGAGTGTGTAACCTCATAATTACCAGTCTAGTTGTGAACACTGTGTCAGTTTGCACGCCTCTTGCTTCTTGCTTACATGGACGACTTTGGTTGTAGTCCGTAAGCCTATAGTTACCAGTCTAGTTGTGAACACACTTCTTTGCTTAGGTCATCGTTCAATTGGTGTACAACTCATTCTTATGTTTCGCATACTTTGTGTATTCACTCCATCTATCATGCTTTTCGTGATTTTCTTTCTCGCCTATTTGCTTTGTCAGTTTGCACGCTTTCTTGCTTCTTGCTTACATGGACGACTTTGGTTGTAGTCCGTAAGCCTATAGTTACCAGTCTAGTTGTGAACACACT
>JAAAKL020009529.1:0-15030 GCA_010016065.2 Carybdea cf. marsupialis auct. non (Linnaeus, 1758)
CATCATCACCACCATCATCACCACCATCATCACCACCATCATCACCACCATCATCACCACCATCATCACCACCATCATCACCACCATCACCACCACCATCATCACACTACCATCAAAACCATCATCACACCACCATCACCACCATCATCAACACCACCACCATCACCACCACCACCACCATCATCATCATCATCATCATCATCATCATCATCATAGTAGTAATAATATCAATGTAAGTCATAATAATAATCATCATCATAATAATCATCATCATAATAAGCATCTTCTTCATTCACGAGTCTCCAGATGGAATTCTCTTTCACAGGAGATACTGTGGCTGGGTTACGTATCCTTTTTCGCCATGTCTGCAATTTTTGTTGGTCTTTCTGCTCCTTTCTGTTGATAAAAGCACTAGGAGTAACTCTCGGAACTAATTTTTGCTATTACCTCGGGATTCTAACCTATTGAGGAAGAAAAAGTTGGCGTTTTTTCTTACACTTACACTTACCATACCTTGTCAATGAATATCTGAAATAGTCGGCAATATATTTTAATATATTTAGAAGTTTCTCTTTCTATGATTACAAATGTTTCAAGCAAGACGTAGGTAAAGAAAACCACCATCGTCGTGATGTCAACGGTATATTTTCCAACTCACTTCATAATGAACTTGTATCAATTAGTGGATTTTAGTATTATGATAATCCTTTGCGACAGAAAACAAGGTATTGGATGATACCTAATCCTTGCCAATGTTCCATCAAAAGCGAGATTACGTACAACTTTAAACTTGTGCCGTAATAATTTCCATGTATGCCATTTCTCGGACGCCTTCTATTGGGCAGTAATTTCAGATCATTTTTACTAATCAATAATCAGTTAGAAAACCATCTTTGAGACCGTTGATAGTTGACACTGTAAAGAGAAAACCTGACAGAAAAATAGAGAATGGTCACACGTGATGGTAGAAAGTTCTTTAACTGAAAAGAGTTAAGAACTGCACCGATACATTCGACAGCTAGCGTAACAGATGCAACACTTTCCAGGCAGAATGAGGGCCTTGTCATAATATGTGCCTGATTGGTGAGTAGGTAAAATGCTGTAAGGAAAATCTGGCATCTGGTTATATCTGGTTCTAATAGATAAATTCCTCCCTTGAGGCAGATAAATGACCCATGGACGATATGGATGATAGAAGATCTTGAAGGTGGTATATCGTATGATTACAGGGAATCAAAATTATGATCTCTGTAGTAAAAACTTGCGCCCTAGGACAGTACGCTAATGCCCCCTACATATGAGAGAGAGATGAAGGATGTCTTTCTTGTGTTTGCTTTTTGTCATTACAGTGGAAGTGCGGAAGTCACTGGCATAAAGGGGAGTAATATGTTCTCAATATTACAATTTAAAAAGTATTCGTCCCATGCTGTGTACTGTGAGAGATACCACCAAAGGCGTATCCAGGGTGGCACGCGGGAATGTCTCCCCTTTGCAAGATATTATTTTAATACATAAGAAAAATCTGAAATTGGAAAGTGTACTCAAAC
Organism: Carybdea cf. marsupialis auct. non (Linnaeus, 1758); assembly: GCA_010016065.2. Taxonomy (NCBI): domain Eukaryota; kingdom Metazoa; phylum Cnidaria; class Cubozoa; order Carybdeida; family Carybdeidae; genus Carybdea; species Carybdea cf. marsupialis auct. non (Linnaeus, 1758). The sequence goes on from JAAAKL020009529.1 coordinate 1,548, forward strand.
ATTGATGTCTCAATACATTCGAACACTGTGACTTGCGAGGCGCGTGTTACACACTTACGTAAGATACGCGTAACTGTAAGCTGTCATTAGAATTCTCTGTGTGGGTGTTTTCACTCGTTCACTCGTTCACATTATTTATTGTATGAAATGTATTCCAGTGGCATAGGCCCATTTAAGGTTTTATTCAGTTCGGCACCACAGCCTTTTGTTTTAGAGGCAGTGACCATTATATTGCGTGAGTTGGCACATCTTAAGACATACATAATTTTGCAGCATTATAGTCGTGCTTTCCTTTCCTCGTTCGAAAATTAAGTAGGCAATGAAAGTGATAGAGCCCTCCTCTAACAGTGATCGGTCAGCTCACTTCCATACGGCGCCGAAAAAATATATTGGAGCTAGTGTTGGATACTGATTCTCAAACTCGGCTTACTTTTAGCCCATTATCAAACCTCTGGCGCCATTCGCAAAACACATCACTGCAACAGTTTATCTTTTAAAATCGGAAATTCTTCGTAGTACAACAGAAAATGGGGAGCATCAGTCGCATGGTAAAAACAAAATTCCTATTCATCAAGGCCCTACACTAATGATCATAAGACTACGTACAATGGCGTGGTCTTCATAAAAATATTGGAAACAGGGCTGATACCAAAAACATTTGGTACCCATACAGTGAAAGCTTAACATTAAGAACTAAAATAACAGAGCAAGTCAAAGTTACTTGAGGGGCCTGATCGCGATTTTCTGCGCCGATTCCACGAGCGAATAAATCAGGAATCGAAAACAGGAGACAAAAAGTCCATCAATGGCGATCCATCCATCTATTTCATCTGCTATCAAATCTACTCAAATTCACTTTAAAACGTCTATATCTTTACAAGTACAAACATGCGAAACTAGAATAGCTAATCAATCAAAAAAAAATACACGGAACTCATTAAAAACCTATCCAAACCTTGGATCATCCTTAAATGTAGACTCCCCAGTGAACTCTAAAAAGAGTTTTTAAGAGTTCACTGAGACTCCCAGATTATTTATTTTATTTTCTCTCACTCAAAACGAGGTTTTACGTCAATAAATACTAAATCCGAGATTAATCTTTGCTGAATTATAAGATGGAGCGTTTCTAAATTTCATCTAACGTCCTTGTGTAATAATAGATACCAATACTAAGTCACCGTGACGTACTAACACATGGTGATAAGGAAAACCCTTACAACCACTGCTTACGCCAATGTACGAACAAATAGGAAGTGTGATTACTGATATCTGTTTAATCAGAGCCTCAAGGGAGTTTTAAGGCCACGAGTCTCTTCAAGGAATTTATTGATATCAATTCTAATGGCTCCAGAATATCATATAGATTGACAATTAAGATGATTTTTCTCGTTATGTTTATCACTACGTGACTTGTGTTTACATCGATAAAATGCACATTTAACTAACAAAAAAATATAAAGACCATGGTTTATTTGCTATCGTCTTTTAGATTCTAATGATAATTATCAAAATATGAATCCCTCAGTGTGAACGCCCATTGTTTTGCTACAGAGTTCTGTCACAGATGCTTTGAAATCGTATCAGTAACAATGCATCCGCTAAAAAGTCTCAGGAGTGAGTTTTGAAAAGTATATTTAAGAGATATATGGGTCGGCCGTCCGGAATTCTCCTTCCAACCCCAGATCGGGGAGAAACCACCTATTCAAGGCCGCCAGAACTGCTGTGGTAGGTGCGACATTTGCGGAAGCTCTTTTCGACGTTCAACGTACGGTACGTGCTCGAGCTGCAGAGGGCTAATTTTCTCTGCAACCTTTCAAAGGGTTGCAGCCCCTGGTATTGGATGATTTGGTAATCGAATAGAGGAGGAAAAATCCCTCTGTTTGCGACTATGTTGATCGAAACGAGTGGTAACGATTGAGCAAGTTTTAATAAACCCTTCGTTTTGAATTTTGAACAACTAAGAACAGCATCGGGCGCCATTTTGGCGACAAGACGCGCGACCTATCTTTTCGTGCTGCTCCTGACGTTCCGACAGGCAATCTCTGCTGCTCTTGCTTTTTTACAATGAAATAAAGCAATGGCTGCACATGTTCAAAACTACTTTCATTTTATATTAAGGAAACAGAGAAACTGTGACAGTGACATCTCCCCGCATGCAAGGAACAATTCTTCGATGAATGTCATTGTGAAAGCGCGTCAAAGAAGTATTCCAATGTGTTTCCGTCTAGAGTCGCTCCTAGCATGCTGGTGTGCTTTTGTTTATTTTTTAAAGCAGCTGTCTGAGGTGAGAAATTTTTAACACAAGGCAACCTAGTGGGAGTAAAGTCTGATCGAAGATTTGATGCGTGAATAAAGCTGGTGTGAACTCGTACTTGAAGTAAGTAACGTTATCAAGACGTCTCCAAAAGACTCGAGGGAACATGATCATTTTGATAATCGTGAAAATACCTCCATGCTTGAAACGAAGTTGTAAATTTTTTAACAGTTGCACATAGCATGACATGGCCAAGTGATGACTTGTTAACAATTTGCAAATTTTATTTTGATATAACAAAGCCCACATGTCCATCATCAGGCAATATGGAGATTAGGATCGGTGTTCCGAAATTTACACGCTACGTGTTGGTAACCGTTGTATCGGGTAAGCATCTTCTGGCGTTTGAGCCACTCGTATATTCTCAGAACTTTTACTGTAGCCTGAGTCAGGTTAGTTAACAGATGGCGTACGGTCTTTGAAACCCGCAACGACACGAGATTAGAGAGCAAACGCCAAGATTAAGCCTCATGCTCAATTGAGGAGATGTTAAGACAGCATGTATAAGATTTGCGAATTTCAATGATTTATGCTTCTGGATTCGACAAATGCGAACTTCCTGCGGTGAGATTGCTGGATTGACCCGTGTTGCAGTAGGCACAGAAGAAGCACTTCGCTGCTCGTAGAGTTGGTGCTCTAGTTGTGCAAATGATTTTGATGTCGTTGAAATGGAGTGGAAGCGGCAAGGAGTTATGTGCTTTGGTGTGCTACTATGTGTCCTCAGCAGAAACGTAGCAGATCAAAAGCTAGGAGAAAAGAAAATCAGATGTAAGCATATTTCAGATTATTCTCTGCCGGTTTCTTTGATTACACCTTGACTTGGAAGAACAGTTTTTGTTCTTAGGATTTTGAAGCCCTGATCAAAGTAGTTGGTGTATGATTCGTATACTTGCCTGATTCGGTGACTGCAACTTCACGAAAACCTACTTTGTCCTTTATTTCCCTCAATACAAGGCTACTTAAATATTGCTTACAGTTTTTCGTAATTTTATGCCCAGATGACCTATTTGGCTTTAGAAATTGAACAGCTGAAATTGTTTTAAGAGGTTTTAGGCTTACACATAAAGGTTTATGTCAAGTGACAGTGATGTTCTGCGGTCCAGGTTTCAGCAAAATATCCAAAAGTAAATAAAGATTAGATTGTTTTTATTATTATATTAGAGTTAGTTTTGCATAATAACGGTTCTATGAACACTTCCCGTTCCGTGAAAGATAATAGAGATCACGATTTTTATTTATTTTTGCCCTAGCTGTTGTGGGAAGTAAAAAACCGTTACCACGCAATAATGATGATTTTAGAAACTTCGCATTCGCACCTCATTTTGATTTTTGCTTAACACGACTGCACATTTATGATTGATATTGTTATTTTAGTGTAACTAGAGCGGATGAGACGCTGATTTCGAAGTTTTTAAGAGTGTTTATTCTCATCAACGTGAAGAAATTGTCACTGTAAGAGAAGTGTAGCGAGTCTGAAGCTTTTATTTACATCTTGTTGCTTATGGTGTGCTTCGACTTTACCTTGTTTCCATAACATCGTAGTTTTCTAAGTTGCATCATTCGAGTTCTGAACAGTCACCCCAACTGTCCCACCTCCAGTTTAGAGTTAATAGAAATAATTTCAAGAACATTTTTCCGCGGAAAAGACCGACAGACCTTTCTGTCTTAAAATAAGTCTACTCAGACGGCCGTTCTGTTAGTCGCAATATTTGAGTGGCTACTTCATTAGCCATGCAATCACCTTAAATTTCGCAATCACTAGTTAGTCCGTTATAAAATGTTAAGCTTAGACGTTGTTTTACGTGAAGCCAGGATTAGTTAAGTGGATGTAAACAATAAAGCTGGTTACTGAGAAGTGCAAAGACATGCTAAGTCAATATTTATAAGGATATTCTGACATAAAAGCATGGCGTCGTCAGATTTCGGTATTGTATACAAGAACGTGATTTTAGAAATCGACTTGTTTCAAGTTTGTTTCCTGTTAAAGCCCGTGCGTTGAGAAAGTTCCAGACCTCGTTAAATGGGGAGAGGGAAGTATAGTGGCCATGAGGACCCTCTCAATTATCGAGTCTCTGAAAGCATTGCCCGCATGCTTTTCCGTTTTTTACGTATTTTCCGGAAGTCAGTAACTTACTTACTCGTCGGTTTTCCTTCCCTTTGTTCCTGTGTCCGAGCGTTGGAAGTTCTGCTATGTCGTAAGGAGTAAGGAGGGGTTTATTATGCCATTTTCTTTTCTGGAAGTTTTACGAAAAAAAATATAGTTGAACAGTCATTGGTGTCAGTATCGATAGTACACGATATTGGTATGATAAAAGACTTACGGGTACAGTGCGTTTTACATCCTCGAACAAACAGTTGAACACAGATTTTCGTAGCGCCAAATCTTGGTTTTTGGATTTCGACCCCCTTCCGCACCATTCCAAATATCCCAAGATTGTTTAATAGACTGACACTTTATAAGACATCTTTGAACAGGAAATGATTTTTTCTGCCCTACTGGTAGTTAAATGTTTTGTTCCTCGCAGGTACCTATAATCAGGCACCTAAAATCAGGCACCCAAAATCAGGCACCCAAAATCAGGCACGGAGCCAGAAAGTCCACTGGGGGCGACTGCTTCTGTAGTATTCTGGCTACTTGCTAGTATCCTACTGTCATTGTAAACAAAAAATTTCTTGAAATTAATAAATCCCCCCCCGGCTGCCCCCCAAAACAAAAATCATAACTAGATACTTGCCTAAAATTTCTTTCAACAAAAATTTTCTGAGCAAAAGCAAGTTATATCGTCCAGCAAGTGATTGTGTAGCAACGGTTGTAATCAGGGTATCGCGCATGAAACGTTTTTGACAAGATCTGCAATAACAGCGTCGAACAATTGAGCTAGAGGACACATTTTTGTACTAGGTAAATGCAAATAAGATATTCTATAATATGAGTATAGAAATGTATTGTAGCTGGTGCTGAATCCACTCTCACACAAATATGTTGTGCAAGTCTGCGTATCCATTCTACTTGTTTGTTTCACAACATTTTCAACGATACGTTTTGTGTTAGCATCCAAGCTTCTTACTTTTTTGAAGACGACTCAAGTTTGCCTTGTCTTTCTGTGTTTTCGATGACGTATTTTTATGACGTCACATCGGTCACTTGTTGAACAACGCTATTTACGTTTGTTCACTTGTTAAAGTTAAGGGTGACGTCATCACACAAAAGTCGTTTACTTCAAACCGTCTCGCTTTTGTAACATGCCCCAGATATAGATTATAGATAAAGACGATTTGTTGATCCTAAGGAGGAATTATGGGTGGTTATTATAACACTATCCTTACCCCTCACCCTGTTTGAAGATAGTTGCCATGAAAAACGAGAATTGTTTACGAGACTAGTATCAGCTGTTGCTTTGTTTAAAATTATGTACTGCTACACTACATCGGCCTCCTCACAGATTCTTACAAGTATTTCACGTTCCTGAAAACCGTATTCTCAAGTTTTTATTAAATACAATGATATTGTTACATATAATTTATGGTCGTTTACAGCACGAGGGATTGGCATGATTTAGTTTTTGACAGTATGAGGATAGCCGCAATCTGTCAAACTCAGTGAATATAGCTGGGCGTGTACAGCTTTGGGTTCGTTAATTACTTTAGCGCCAAGATTTTGATATTAACCATATGCACGTGCAGTGGTTTGACAGTTGGACACACTCGGTCGGACGTCCAAGAGGACGTGTCGTGGGTAACGTAGCAACTAAGATTTTTCTAAAGTCCGTTATAGACATCCCCAAAAAGTTTTAAGATTCAGATACGAGATTGCTTGTTATCGATCGAAGACCATCATTGTTTTAATGTTTTGCTCAAGTTATAATTTATCATCATAACTATTTTTGTGTGACCAGAGAATAATTCTTAGGATAGTACAGGGCCGAATCTATTCGGGGAATGTACACGTGAAGATTTATTTCTAAAGAAGAAGTTAGATGCGATGAAAGCAGGGATGCGTTCGAGAGGGGCTCGGGGACCCCCTCAGCTCTCGTTAAGAAGCGATGATATTACGAATATACATATAAACCTGTCCACATTTCGTCTATTTTGCTAGCTTGCCCCCTTCTAAATGCAGGAAATCATGCCTGGATGAAAGCTTTTGGCAATAGAAAAGCTCGACTAGAACGATTTACTAGTGTAGCTATGTACTAAAGTATGCAGGGACCTTGCCGTATCTTTCTTGGGTCTTCCATTCTTGGCCACGCACTCTCCCTTGATATTCTGGAGCCTGCACTGTAGACTCTCTAGAAGAGGTTTTAGAAATTTCTGACTTCTTGATTGCTAGTTATGGCCTGTGACGTTTTAGATATCTTTGCAATAGCTGAAATACTTTTTTGAAAAGGGGTCCTCAAGTGTTACTGGTCGTTTCTTCTACAGATATGTAGATATGTAAGCCAGTCACCCACATGTACTGTTAATTCGTGGATTCATCTTGAAGGCTGCCCATTACGGTTTTTGCAGAGACTATGTCCTTCATGAATGCTGCATTATGTTTTATGACTTTAGTTTCGCCAGAAAGCCTAGCGCTTTTATTGCGACCTGTTGAAAATCTGGTTGAATCGTCATGTGATAGTGCTTAATAGCTTGATATCTCCTTGCGTGTAGGAAAGGTTATGTCCCCCGTGCCAAAGTGCATTGTGCAGTTTGATATTCGTAGCAAGTCAGTAACAAAGACAAGAGATTAACATATAGGTCCTACACGATAACCTGTTGCTATAGATTGTGACGATAAATATTGGAATACAACGAGTTTTGGCACACATTTTTTCGTGCTATTTATCAAACGACATCTTATATGCCGCGTTATCTCTGTTAAGCTGGAACATCCGCTTATAGTGTTGTAAGCACAATATAATGGTGGAACAATTTGCTATTTATGGCCCCACCTAAGATCCAAGAGACGAAAATGGGACTTTGAGAACTATCGCTAGGGAGGAACTTGCCCATGCCAAATAGGTTGAGTCTTATGCTTTAGCCCTATTCTGCTAGGGGGAGACTTATGACCCCCTAAGATTCGTATGCTATTTCCCGCCTGCTATTGCTTGAAATATGAAACTTATAGGGTTAACTTTCAATGTTCGTATCAAGGTGCAGCATGCGTACGTCTGGAAAATAGCGGTAGAACCATTGGTATAGCTGGAGGAAGGCCCTCGCTGTTGATGACATTTGGTGTTCCGCTATCCCCATTTGAATTTCGATTGTTCTAACTAGGCTAATATTGCATAAAACACTCTTCGATGTCATAATCTACTCCCCAGAGCAAAGTCTTGACCCAACTTGTATGTGAAGGCCCATTAACATCAGAGAGTAGAACAACATGTTTAAATGCAACTACAAACGGCCGTTTTCGTAATCAAATTAGCCATTAAAGGTAAATAATTTTAAATATCAAACTTTATTTATCACCCGCTTTACGTAAACAGATACATTTGTAGCGATTTATCGCCAAAAGGTAGCTCAATAATAACAAAAGCTTGGAAAGTAACAGAAATAGTTCGGCCGAAATTGAAACGTCATTTCGACGGAAGACTTTTGTACACAACCAGCCTTTTACCTAGTAAATTATAGCAGTTGAAACTAACATAGCAAGTATAGTCCCAAAGATATTTCAGATTTAGAAGGAAGAGATTTATGGTTGCGAAGTTTCAAATTGGAGGCTCCAGAAAAAGCCCCCCTCCACCCTTTTGTGTATGCGCGACAATGTAAAGGTGATTAAAGATGCTGTAGATTGCTTTCCCCTCTATTTTTTGCAATAGACCCTAAATACGAGGATCTCTGCCTATTTAGGTGCAAACGTACAAGTCAATCCTGATCTTTCTCCTCGTTTTCTCTTCTCCTTCCTCTGAACAACGCCCTATGTACATGTGGAATTAAATAAATAATACATGTGGAATTAATTAAATACCACTAAAACCGGAAAGGGTCTGGTATCTTGTTGTCTAGACACTACACACCCTAAGCTATATTATAGGAGAAAAATCCCAGCAATACAATGTATTAGTCGGGCATTAAGGGTACGTGGAAGAAGATTGTTGTGTTCGTGTACAAGTACGGAGGTGCCATTTGGTCTGCGGAGCCATATGTCGGTAAATGAGGTGTTGTCTTGCACATATGCTAAAACAAGCTTACTAGGCATACACCTTGCACATACTTGTCGTATACGCGCAAGGTAGGAAACTAATCATTGAGTAGACATTTGATACAATATCATAAATGTTTTCACGTAATCCTCAATACAAGGATTCTGTACTATTATAAAGTGTGTTATCAAAGTAATCAAGAATAATTCTATCTCCAGGGTCCCGTCTCGCAACAACTACCGACCACGAGGTAAGCAGCGTGCTTTCCTCTTTCGGGATCTGGACACTAGTATAACCAAATATTGTAAGACACAGGGAGCTGAGGTCAAACACCACAATACTCTAAAGGCTGATGATAACATAGGCGCTAGGGAGGGGGAGGGGGATTCTTCACTCTTTTGAGGAAACAACTCGCAAGTAGTTTTAAGGATACTTAGAAAATCACCTTCCCTGAAGCAATATCGTTGAGACACAAACGTGGACTCTCCACAGTAGTAAGGGTACCTCGAATGTGTTTTTGTTTGTAGATGCAACTTCAAGCGAGGCAGAGGATAGCCTGTACAAGAAGCTTTTCAAAAGCTACAATAAGCAGATTCGCCCGGTTATAAATGAAACTGATGCAGTTAACGTAACATTTGGGATGTCACTAAATCAAATCATCGACGTGGTGAGTGTTGTCAGTAAAACTGGTTGTATTTTCATATAGTATATCACAAACTAGTAGTGTTGCAGTAGTTAAGTGAAGGTGTTTTCGGAGAAGACGTCGAGAAACTAGGCTCGAGATTGTGTAAAACATAACTCTATTACTATAACGTGTGTGTGCATTCACAAGTTGGAAAAAACTAATTATACAATCTTACCACGAACAATAAGTAGATATCAAAGGGTCTGGTAACAATTCTCCACATACACTGGGGGCGCGCCGATTTGCTAATTTAGTCTCAGTCTATTAGCTGCGCTAGAATTTTCGCTCGAGCATTGCAAGCAGCAAGACGAGATGGTCTAGTACCTCTTTCGATTATATTGGCTTCCATATAAGTTTTCGTTAGCGTCCGTTGTAGTTTTCTCCTTTCCAACTTGAGAATCTCGCCTTGCGATTTCGGCATGATTGTGAGAAAAAACCAACGTACTTTTTAACGTCTATGTATGCTGTACACGGCACCAATTTGTGGAGAAAACTTCGAGAAACTAGGCTCGAGATTGTGTAAAACACAACTCTATTACTATAACGTGCGTGTACATTCACAAGTAGGAAAAAGCTAATAATACAATCTTACCGCGAACAATAAGTAGATATCAAAGAACCTGGCAACAATTCTCCACCGTGTTAAATGCTGGTGTGACTGGAACTGTAAGAACTTCTGAGATGACACCGTCTGTGACAGCTGGTAAAATAGTTGATGAAAGTGATATAACTTCCTTAGTGGCACCTTGCAAACACTTGGCAATGGAAGGGGTCGCCTAGTTTTCTTATTATTTTGTATTTGAGCATATGTCTCTCCACGGTTACTCACCCATGCACATACGCACTCCCAAGACGTGCAAAGCAGAAGTCGCACTCAAATGTCACACACAAAACCCGTAGGTCACACATGCACACTCCCCGCAAACGCAACATACACATAAAAACGTAAGAGGCACGCGCTGCATAAGAGTAGAGACAGTACAAAATTAACGAAAAGTGACGTCGAAGTTAAAACCACTTTGCAAAGTAACACGTCTAAAGTTTGCATCTACTATGGAAAGTATTGCCACGCAAATATTGCCAAGTAAGGAAATTTTTTGGTCAATGGAAAGACGTTGATGTTGAGGGAATTATAAAATACGAAAAAGAAAAGCTTTAATCGCTGCGGCAACTAAGAGTCCCAAATACCTGAATCTATGAACAGCTCTGGAGCTATATTTTGCAAACTTGAATTTGCTGCAATAAAGGAGTTTAAAAAGCAAAAAAGAAGCCCATTTTGAATGCTATTGTGTGGATATCTGAGGACAAAAAACAAAGAAGCGCAACACATTGCCAAAGTAACCCAAGGTCGAAAAGGAAAAAGAGAGCCCCAAGTGGACCATCTTGTCCCTAAATCTTATCGACCTTAGAAATCTTTTTCTTAATAGCCAGAAAAACCGCCCGTTGGCATATGCTGCTATAGTGATGAAACAATCAATATCAACTACTTATGGATCATGGCCCTCAGCTAGATCATTAAGTGATATTTCCCCTTTCTGTTAATAGAAAACAACAATTGTAACTATCGACTATTCGTTATACCCAGTAGCGTACCAGTGGGAAATAAAAATGTACGATAAATTATCGGTATAGGAACTAAAAGTTGCGACTGTGAAATTTACATAAAAGTCGTGTATTGATTCAGATAATAAATATTGTGCATACGGCTAGAAAAGTCACGCCAATTTTGTTTTCGGAAACATTTCATTCCCTTAGTATTTTTTGTCTAGAGTTTTAGGCAATAAAACTCGGATCAGTTCAGAAGTTTATCGTTGTCTACTGTTTGCTGCCTACTGTTTGTTGCCTCCTGTTTGTTCCTCCTATTTGTTCCTCCTATTTGTTGCCTACCGTACGTGGCGAATCGAGAGGATGAAGTTACAAGTGTCTTGCAAATCAGTATGTAAATTCTAATGTGTAATTTTATCTACTAATGTAACTCACAAAGGGTCCGCAAACATAAAGGGCGTGTATTTCTTGGCAACCGTCATGCTTTTTACTTGTTTATTGAATACATCATTGACGCATAGACGTGTGTTAAAACTATCACGAAATAATCAGGAATGTGTTTCATCATGTTTGGCAGTTGGCAGACAAGTTGTCATAACAAAGAATAGATATTTGCGAGGATTTCTATTGGTAATATTTTTTGGTATTGCAGTGCCATGTAAGGGAGGGCCCATGGGTTTAATAATAGCTTAGCCACCTGACCAAAAAATGTTCATGTGGAGCATTACCCGCTGCTGTACACATCCACCATTTTTTTCTGCTGATTTCCTTTAAAGACTGGACTCTAGCCAAGTTTGTCGCCTATCAGAGATATCAATTAATCTATGGAATGACAATGCTCTTTGATATGAGCAAGTACTTTAAGGGACCTTCACACCAAATTTGCATTCCATGTGCCATAGTACTTGGGAACGAACGTGTACATTCCCATGAAATCCTTAATGCCATCGCGTGACGGATGCACACGTGACGTCGTGCTTTCATGCAAACCGAGTATAGAAGCATACCATCATCTCAAAACATGCAGCATTGCAACGTTACTATTCGGCCATTTCTGTATCTATTTGGTCGGGTAACTACCCTGAAAGTGAGGTACCTATACTGAAACCCCGAGACTCGATTAAAAACTTTTGTGTTTAATTAGGCATATAACTTAAAGGAAATAGGTGTACAAAGTAAAAAACAATATAGGAGGACCGGCGTTCAAATAGAGCAAAGCGTTAATTCAACGCCCGGGGTGTTTATTAAATTTCAACTGCCTATATGGGGGCTGAAAAGAGGGAAACCTTAATAATGAATTTGAGTTCATGTTACGATATTTGTTTGAAACACAGCCCGCTAGTTTAAGATAACGTTTTAACTGACGTTTTCAGCAACTGTCAAACCCAAAGATTTACATTCACCCAGAATCAATTGATAGAGAGGGCAGTTTGTGGGAAATCGTTTCTTGTGTGTTATATTCCACTTGCGATTGCAACAATGATACCATCTTACGACGTCGACAAGCGGTCTCACCAAATCAAGTAACATTTGCAGCATGTCACTTGCGACGTGCCACTACCAGCGTGCCACTTGCAGCGTGCCACTTGCGACGGCCACTAGCGATTTCGCTGAGAAAGCTCTCTCAGGTTTGTGACGACTGTAAAAAGGCTTTTTTTGAGTTCTATTGCCAATCAGTGTTGATAGCCAGCTGTACCACAAGCTATTGTTCATTAGTGAGAAATTGCCAGCTTCATTTCTGTAGCGTGTAATGATATTTCTCCTTTGTTTTAGGACGAGAAAAATCAGATGCTCACGATAAGTGTTTGGATCAGACAGGTGATATTACAACAGACGAGTATTCTTAAATGTATGGGTGTTAATGTTTTTGTATATGGAAGCAAAAATGGGGTCTCGGGCCTCTTAAATAACGTATTTACAAGCATTTGATCAGCATTCACTTAGGCAATCGATACATCTCCAATGATCCACTTCTTGACACATGGACTGTTGCGATTAAAATACAACAGGTGTCAATTATATTGCAAGGACGTAATTTAAGATATTTGCAAATGCTAAACTTATACATCGCTATTCACATATACTTTTTAATTTTAAAATAATCTTCAGCATCTGCTGTCTTGAACATTATTAAAGACACTAGTAGGTTTAGTCCCTAGGGCAGCACGTAGTATATATGTAATACCTAGGACAATATCTAAGGAATTATTAATGGCACTTGCTGCACAGGACACCGCAGCAAGCTTGTATGACTTGGAGCACCTGGTAAGATAGATGCTACCTCAGACGCTACCTTTGTAAACACATTTTTTGTACGCAATATCAAGCCTCAAAGCTGACTTGAAATTATTCGATTCTGCAGGACAGTAGCGAGCCGAGAGTGCAAGCCTTCGAGACGTGGGAGAATTCCTTACTTACGATCTAATTAGTTGGGAAATAATGAGGAAATTTGTTTCTTACTCGTATAACACAGGAAGTGGTTTGCTCAATTTACCCATACTTTTCACACTTCGATACCACACATTATCACTTAAATTGTAATTATGTGAATTTTTTTACGTTAATGCGCTGGGAAAGTGTGACGTCATGATTTTGACAATTTTTGAATTACAAGAAAAGTATCCAATTTCCATGTTCCCTTATCAGTGAGAACGTCAATGGCCAAGATTGAAAGTGTTGCCCTTTCCAAACACCGAATTATCAGCTTTCAAAGTTTTAAATCTCTCTAACAAAACCTTGTCATTTGATGCTGGTTCCTAACGCCCCAAGGAATATCAACAGAGTTTTGACAAGAGAAATTACAAATTTAAACACCTC
>JAAAKL020009530.1:0-15027 GCA_010016065.2 Carybdea cf. marsupialis auct. non (Linnaeus, 1758)
AAAATATTTTGTGGACACAAACAATTATATAACTCACATTCATTAGGGCTGAGTACACGGACTTTAACCATCCGAAGTCCTATTATTCAAACTCGTACACGCATGAGAGCTCTTATGATGGCTATTTTACATCCAATGATTGAAATTTATATGCTCGTTTTGTGGTAGGTATAGATTGACTAACTAGGGAAGTGGCCAAGTTAGGAACGTTATAACTGTTATAACTATAGTATTATCGAGGAGATAGGGTTTGAAAATATCAACTTTGAAGATGTACTATAGAAACGTAAAAATGTCACTTCCCGGGATCGAATTCTGGCGGCGACATTTTCATTTTTCTTAGCATCTCTTCAGACTTTGATGTTTTCAAATCGTCTTCTCTCGATGATACCTAGTAACTTTCAATGGGCCATGGACAGCATGATAGACCGGGTGGTAGCCCTTCCATGGTCAAGTCATATGGCCCAGAGAGCCTGGTCTCCAAATTGTGTGGTGATTGATGTCAATGCCCATTGGTGGAATATTGGGAGCTTATGTGTGGCGACTAGAGAAAAATAAACTTTGTTATCTTCGGGTCACCATACCTCAGTTGGTAGAGCAGCACACTGCGACAGAGTTTATCACAGGTTCAAATCCCGGTAGTAACATTTTCACTTTCCTCTAATATATCTTCAAACTATTCGTTATTGTAATATTGCCACTGCTATTTTTATCAGTTATCAATTTACATGGCGAAGATCAAGGTTTGTCTATATGTGAATCTACGATAACAGCAAGAATCGATCTTCTGTTAGTTCTTGTATGAATTCCATTGCATGTTGATAGGTCTAGCTACTGAGATGCCTTGTCCTATTAAATTTATGAAAGGCAACTTTCTGTGATTAACACAATATGCCAGATGAATTCACGACTTTCTCCCGCTGAATAATACATACATGAAAGGTATAGGGTTGACCCACTGCCTTCAGCTCTGTATATCTTTAGTGCCCAATCTCTTGTTAAAAGATCACCCTCTTCCATGGTGTGTTCTAACCTACTTCATACAATACTTCACCTGCGTTTTAGTAATCTTTAAGAATAAAATTGTGGCACAGTGATTGCTGTTAGAGCAATAGAGCTGACATAGCTTGCTGATTTCGGAAATGTAATCAAGAGTGTGCTATTCTGACATTTTCTGTATCATCCTGTCCCAGGCTAAGAATGCAAATCCGTTTACAGTTTATCTTTTTAAAGCTCTACTTATCATCTCTTTCCAGATTTACCAGAGTGCAAAGATTGACGTGTTGTGTAACATTTCTGCTGACTTGGATGTGTGTTAACGCCATGTGGTATACCGGCGTACCAAGCAAACAACCTGATTTATTCTTTGGTTTCAAAGGAGTGACATACGAGGAGGTTATCATAGGAATCGTTAGCGCCCTTATGGTCTTTCCCATAAACATGATAATTGTGTTTATATTCCGAAAAACAAGATCAAACAATACAAGAGTAAGTATTGAGTATTCATCCTCAGACTAAATAGTTCCACCGAAGCCGAGTGGATGATTATTGGGCTGGAAGTTTGCCACTTGCGAGGAATTCATTTCGCTAAAATAAAAGGACTATCAAATATGCAGATTCTGATTACTAAATTATTTTTGCTTGGTATTCAAATGCCTGATTAGGTTATGATTGACTCTATTTCAGGGATTAGGGTACTTAAATGCCTCCGTAAAATACATTGTATATTTTTATTATTATATGGATAAACCCTACTTACCTCAAATCTCTGATATGTATGATCTTCGATCATCTTTTTGAAAATACCAACAAGATGTTAACAAAAGATCAGCTCCGAATTCCAGTTAAATAAACATTCCCTAAATGACCCCAAATCGCGAACACAGCTGTTCTCCTTACCAGAGCAAAACCAACCAAGCCCTGACAACATATTAACACTGCTAATGTCCAAAAAAAATCGTCGAATAAAGAGGTAAAAAATATGCGAAACATAAATCCTCAAACAGTTTCGTAGGGCTTTGCTATGATTAACAAATGCATAAAAAAGTAATATATCTATAGGCAATAATTATCATGGATGCTTTTGCATTACAAGATTGCCTCCTAGACTACTTCATGAGGCACCAGTATTTGGCATGACATGGTGATATTAAAACAACAGCGAACTCTGTTGAGTTTTCACTTCATTGTATAAGACAAACTTTATGTTTTGTTTTAGATCACAGACAGTGACAGCGTGGATGAGATAACGGTATACCCTTTTATCCCTGGCCTGAGAAGAAGTTCTAGCGAATACATTGAAATAGATGATATCAGAGATCGTTCAGGGCGAAGAGGAAGCGTTGAATGCTCTGGACTTCGACGATGTAACAGCAGAATGATGATTGGATCAAACTACATCATGTCAGCTCTACTTGAAAGTAAGAATAGAAGGGCTCTCTTCTGTACGCGGAGGGAATGTAATGACGTCACAAGTTAAAAGTTTTGGAAATAGTCAGATATGATTCCAGATATCTAAAGACAGCCCCGGAATAGGCTGTTTCCAAAAATACCAGACCTGTAGTGTATATAGTGTTCAAACTAAAGGCGTTTGAATTTCAAAAATCTCTGGTTAAAAGTCTGTTAGTATTCCTTGGTTCCGTACGATCAGAACCAGCATCAAATAATTTTGTTAGAGAGATTTTAAACTTTGAAAGCTGACATCTCGGTGTTGGGAAAGGGCAACACTCTCAATTTTGGCCATTGACGTTCTTACTAATAGGCCAATATGAAAACTGAACATTTTTTCCACATTCAAACATGTTCAAAATGGTGACGTCAAACTTTCCCTCTGCATAACAAGTGATATTGATAAGTCACTGTTAAGAAGTGTGGAGCTGCAGAGCTGTGCTTTAGATTTTGAGGCATGCTAACAAAAAAGTAACGTCCTTTAGACAGAATCGACAAAATCCGAGGAAGAACGTCTACCAACTGCAGGATGATAGGCCTCTGCTTCCAGCAGATATGATAGAAACCTAAACCAATTCGCGAATTTTATGTTTAACGATTAAAGAAGCAAAGATCACGTCTTGAATAGCCCAAAATCCACTAGATCGTTTAAATGAACCGAATACTCTTAAGGAAACGATGTGATCTATGTGTGTCATACGCTTAATGGACACCTTCCTATGTATTTACGACATAGTTCATTTCTTATTGGTTAACAGTACGGACGTAAACGAAAATCTAAAATCTAATTGGCTAATAGTATGGACGTAAACTAAAACATGAATAAAACAAACAGGTGTCTAAAGCAAAGTTCTCTTAAAGATCTGTCCATTTCTTAGCATAAACAAAGAAAACTATTGCCAGATTGTTTTTGCTTAGTGATATCCAGAAGTGCAAACTCTATCAGTCTTGAAAACAAGCATGCGGTTTCAGCTCCTGTTTTCAATTCAAGATCAATTCGTGCACATTTTCACAGATGTATACGTAGTTTGGCGGTACGTTATCGTGACCGTAGTACACCTGATATGGTAACTCCCAACAGCTAGATTTATCAGCCGCTGTCTCATTAAAGTTTTCAGAATTTGTCTGCCATCTGTCATCATTGTATAGATTCAATTTTAACATCGCATCAGAATAACCTGGGTAGGTTCACGTGATTATTGTTACGTTATACTACGATCATGCCTGCATGCCCTACTTTAATAATTGACATTATCAATATGCAGTTTTAGTGTCTTCATCCTGATCCTACGTTGCTGTTGTATCTTATCAATTTGTTGAGTTTACTGATACGCGACCATGTCACAGCATTCCTTTTCGGATATGAAAATTCTTCTCTGTGATCTTTACTGTCGGCCACTTTCAACTACGTGTATGCACACTTTCAGGGCTCCTCGAGCTCATTGGTCTGTGCAGCATACAGCATACACCTATTTCGTCGAACTTAACAGTAATTGACAGTTATAGATTGAACACTTGAAGTTGTCGTTCTGTCATTTTACAAGCATGAGTTTCCCTGAAGTTGTAAATGTCTATAAAACGGGAAAATGTTGACTATCGTAATGGCAAACTTATTTCAATGCTTTTTATAGTGGATGAAGAATCGCAAGACGACATCGAAACTACACCATTAAGGGTAAGTTGTCTTTTTAGGTATACATTACGTTTGACGTCCTAGTTTTCTTGTTGAACGTAATACTTTCAACAAACATATGTATCCCCTCCTTCTGGTCTTTTAAGAGATACATGGCAATGATACCAAGACATCCCGGTTAATAAAACCAGATTTACAGATAAGTATATTCTGTTATACAGATACATACCTTTCCTTACAATTGTTTGCCGTGATGATGGTAAAACTGATGAAGCTATCCTATATATTTGGCGAGGGACTATTCTTCGTTTTTTCGTGGTGAGGTCTGATCGTAACAGAACGTTCGCTTGATGTAAGACGTGTTCAAAAGCAACTTTGATAGCCATGGAGGATATTTAGTAAATCAAATGTCCTAAATATGATTCAGTATAACCGCAAAAGTGTGTCACTCCAACACCATGCTATCGGCCACTGCCATGAAAGAATCCTTTGGGTATCAAAGGTTTCATTTCCCATGCATACGAGGCAATGGGCTTGGGGCTACATCTATACAACGTGCAAATATCTATCGTTTCTTAGGAGGAAATTAATGCTATATTTGCTTGGGGTTGCCCCTGCCATTCTATAAAATTTATTGTTATTCCTTATCGATGTAATTTCTTTTTTTAGCGAAAATTGTTACTACCAAAAAATAACGTTGAAGAGTCTTAACTTGAAATATTCCACAAATCGTTCGATACAATTTTAGATAATGCTGCAATATCATCAATATCCTGGATTAGTATTGATTCGTGTGCTTTTTTGCTTAGCGATTTAATGTTTAGAATAGAAATAGGTACATATGAAGTGACTTGATATTTTTTGTTATATTAACAGGCTTCGGTGGGGGAGTACTAAAAAGGGTAATAATAACACTTGGAAAAATTAGCGTATCATGGAAATCTGTATCATGATAATTGGTACTTATATCTATAACAAATTATCCTTCTTTTATATCAGCAGGCTTTATATTCTTTTGATATGTCAATCTATTATAGCCTTCTAAGGAATAATTAATGCCCAAATACATGTACATTAAAGGAATCTAAAATTTTTTTTTTTTATCTTCAGCCAGCAGCATCTGTGACAGATTCAGCCACCCACGCAAATGGAACCAAAACATCAGTACGACAGCATATTCACAGGATATCAAGGTAACGATCATTTCTGACAGAGATTTACAAAGCCTATAAAACATGAAAGAGGACAAGTAGCACTCTATCGACTTTCTGTAGAAAATATGGTGCCAATCGGGTACCTCGATTACATGTTAGAAAAATTTCTTCATATATACTTTGTAGCACCCTAACACATACACTGATATTTGATGCTCCTCTGTCACTGTAATATCTAGGCTATTGGCTGGTTATTGATAAGACGGTACATGATATGTATCTTATTAATAAAATGATGACACTGGGGAGAAAGATGATGAGCTGACGTCAGCATTAAAACATTTTCTAGACTGATAATTTGGACGGGAGACAAATTTGTAAGATAAGGTATTTACTTCTTTACTCTGGCCTACTAACTTATTGCCCTTGAGATAAAAAACTATCACACCCTCTCCTCATGTTGTTGCCCCTAAGCCACCTGCTGAGGAATCGCTTTGGAAGAACTCCATGCATAGTCTTCAAATATTTTGATGCAGAATCAATACAAAATACCGTAACTAACCAAAACAGTGCGTCAACTTTTATCGACGAAATGACTGATTCCTTACTTATTGTAATGTGTCTGACGTGCCAGAACCTTTGCAACTAATAGTGTATTAATCAATGACCTTTCTCCTTGTAGCCTACCTTTGATTTATGGCAAAAAAGGGAAATCAAACTCTTTGGGCAAGAATGCATCTGACAGTGAAATGATAACAATGCCACTTTTGGGTAAGCAAGAAAACGGATTACATGATGACAGACATTATCAGAATAGTGCATCTACGAGGTAAGAAATCCAGAGCCTTCTCATAAATCAAACACAGTCGAGCGTAGTTAACCTATGTCAATCTGTAACGAAACTACGACACAAATAGATATATGTGTAAAACTACAACTTGTTCATAAATTATCAAGCTTGGGACTCCTGCCTTTCTATTGATTGTATTTACTCCCTCACCTTGTTCTGATTTACTGGGTTAACCTCAACGGAGCTGAAGCCAGTTAATTGATGACCGATTTTACCTAAAACATTGAGTGCAATTTTACCTGCAATTTTACCTATAATTTTAACTACAATTTTAACTACATATCTGTGCTGACTTTGTGTATTTGGACTTAATCTACATCATTGGTAGCATCATAGTGAGTAAAGGTACATTCTTCCTATGAATATTTTCACAGCCTATTTAAATTGGAGCAAACACATGAAGTTGGATATGATCATTTTAAATTTATCTATATTTAAAAAGTGCACACATGGATAAAATGGAAACTCAAGGCATCGCTATTGGTAGAAACTACTATCATACTGAGGGGTATCGCATCGTTTGATTTTCTCTTCAGAAATAACTAGTGGGCAGCAATTGTCACCAAGGGTTGATAGCGTGATTGATTGATAGACTGCACTGAAAAGCATGTCTTCAAATTATTTTAGACCGGAGTGGATAAAAACTTTTTCAATAATTATGGTAAAAGTAAAGGTAATCCCTTCCCTTAACCGTTTAGATAGTGAAGTCACTTCTCTCTAACATACCTATCATATACCGTTTCTAGCAAATCAAGTCTCGTCCCCTTTGCCTATTTGTTCCTCAAATTTCATCGAGTTCAAATTTGAGTTTTGGAAAGAGTTAGTACTTCAAAGATTGCGAGAAGCAAAGTAGGCATGTTTGATTGAAGTGCTTTTCACCGATGCAGATCGACTGAGAAGAATCGGTGAAAAGCTTCTCGATCAAATATGCCTGCTTTTCTTCACGCAATCTTTAAGTTTTGTAGCACCAAGAACATGTTAAATTAGCTAGTAGTTTGTTCTAAGTATATAAAAATGTACTTTTCTTTCTCAATATTTTCCTCCAGATTATCGTATGTCACAGAAAATGAAAACCACGCTGAAAGCTCGTACATTACTCGTCGGTTGTCAAGTGGCATTGAGTAAGTAATTGTTTCATGAATGAAAAAAAAATATGAGAGAATCTGTTCCTGAATTTAATGCTAATTTGATAATGTTGTAAACCTATCTTGTGTCTAACCTAAAAATCCGAAACCGATGTGAGTACTTGTTTAAATTAATTTCAGGAATACTATTTCATCATATTTCAGTTGTTCTTTCATCATAGCTATCCTCTGTACTTTACTTCTTGTATTCATGTTGTATTGCATTGGACTGGTAGCCCTTACCACTTCTCCATATCCTTTAAAGAAGTGTAACCCAATATTTCCATTTATGTGGTGTGATCATCGTTAATGTCAAGGAAGGGATCACCCTTACACATCACTCGTTGACAGAAAATAACAAAAACCCTCTGATGTATAACATTTGATGTTACAACTATGCTACTTTAAATACCATAACTACGAGGTCGTAAATATACAGAGTTAATCCTTCTACCGCATCTCAATTTGATCTTTAGCTATCAACTGTCAAGTTTACTTGATGAGTACATAACGGCGTCTACTTCGACAAGCAGGAGATCAAGTACATCAAGAGATTCGTCAACTTGGCATCACAAACACAGGAGGATCTTGCGAAAAAAGGCTACAAATCTCAGAATACCAGGTAAAGTGGCATATGCTCGAAATGAGAGAAATGTAGATTCACACACTTAAAAATGAAGTCCCCCTAACTCAACATTTTGACGTTTACTTTGCACACGAGATAGAAAAGATAATCCTTAGTTTTTATAAATGGATATGATATACAATATGCGACTACTAGACAATGGCTCTATCAACAGAGATTACTATCATTGCATTACTCAATTTAGCATAGCAGTGCAGTCGTTTGACCAACGATTGTCGGGTGTTTTCACAAGTCCTTCTTTAAAATTTTGTAATCCTTAGAACTGGGCACCCTATCTCACCATGCCGTGGCTGAGGACATGTGATTCTCTACCACATCACATACCCTATGCTCTGAATAGAGTACGGGACTACAAAAAAATCGTTAGATTCTACCATTGTTTCAGTATCACTGTTTAATTCTTAAGGCAAGTATCTTGTACATTTACAGCTAGCTGTGTTTGGAAAGTTGATGCCATTTATGAAAAAAGCAAGCTTACGCCTTTTCTATCTTTTCTTATTTATATTTTGAAAATAGCTTGTAGTAACGAATTAAACTTGTAGCGTAATTTTACCACAAATTATTGTTTATACGTAGCAACTAAACGTTTAATTCTATACGTATACAATATGTTAAGGAGAAGTTACATTTGCATTCTGAGGCACGAGCTAAACACGTGGTAATTGTATTGATGATCAGCTAGTGGTATAGGCCTATGTACCAACATTCCACAAATTTGCAGTCCTACTGTAACAATAATATAGGATTATGTGTAACTCATAATTAAGTAGATCCTTTTTTTCTCATCCAGAAATACGCGAGTTTCATTCCAGTTTGCATTACTCCTTGCCACCGTGGTGTCACTTCTTTGCATACTGGGGATGTCTGTCCTTGAGCATTCTATCGACAATACTTATCTTGGTCTATGGACAACAATTCGGAAAAGAGGTTGCCACCAAGTGGCTGGTGTCCATGTTCACTGGGCTCTTTCAGGATATTTTTATCACGTATCCGCTAGCGGTGAGCAGTAAAGTTTATACTCTTGCTTATTCTTCGCACTCTTTTGCTGTTCTAAATATGTTCGCATCTTTAAAGGTATCACAAGTTACAATCGTATTAAAAACAACAGTAAATTCAAAGACGAAAAATGGATACCTCATTGTTTGACCAAAAGATTCCCTGAGGGCTCCTAACTTCATTTATAGAGCAACAGGCAACGACGTCGCCTGGAATTACTTAAAAATTGACCTCGCTGTCATCGTTACACTTTAATGCATTATAAACCTAGGGATATGAAACGGTAATTTTTGTTTGCTTTTGATTTACTTTGATAGATTAGAGCTTCAATCGCCGAGATGGAGAGTACGAATGGTTTTAGCTGAGATGATATTGCTATCCCCAACCCCAATTTAAACGGGTCATTTCCTTTCGCACAACAGCCTTCTGTAGTTGACGTTGATATTTTAACATTGACTCAGATTATAGTCTTATTTCCCATCATTGATCAATATAAGTTCTTCCAGGTCCTCATTTGCAGTCATCTGTACTACTACCATATCATAGCATTACTACCTAAATATGTAGAGGGATCGTCTCTCTGAAAGGCAGTTAAGGTTTTGAGTCGACCACTTCACTGTAAGCATGGTACGCAATAATGCAAATTCTGACCGGATGGAAAGAAAAAATTTTGATAAACGAGAAGGAACACTAAATTGCAGCAGCTCTTTAAGCACAAGAGCGTAATTGAGACATTTTACGTCAATCATATGATTAATAGTCCTACAAATTGCAAAAAAACCTTCCTTTTGTCAATAGATTCAAGCTAACTTTGTTATGGTTTATTTAGAGTGGCAAGGTTAAAAAAAAACCGGCAAAAACTTTTTAGTGCCAAACAAGCAAAAAAATTGTTTTGAAAAACTTGTCACCCTATAGCCGTAAAATACTGAGAACAAACCTAATTGCAATCCTTTCTCACTCGTCTGCTGAAAAGCAAATCTGATGATGAATATTCGTTGATCCATCATGTTTATTTACCTCAATACGTACTGCGCTATTCGTCAGGTTCAATCTCACATGTTATCATCGTATCTTAGAGTAAGTACAGAAAATTAAGATGAATACATATGATGACTAAACTTTCATTTATCTTCAATTTGATTCAACTTCGTTAAAAAAACAACCCACTTGGATCTATTATAACATTTTTCCTAACAAATTCCTACCGAGAAAACCTGATCAATATAGGGTGGTACACATTCCAAGTGTAGAGGTCAATAAACATCGAAAAAAACACCAAGTCTCGATGTAAGCAAGGCCGTAATCCTTTACAAATGGTAATTCTACAGACTGTAGTATATAGTTAAAAGTCCACAAGTCCGGATTATTCTCAAAGAACAACCCCAAATAAAATGTCAGGTTGTTACGAAAAGGTCGAAATATAACCTATTAACAAATCTACGGCTACTAAATAAGCTGTTATTAATGTTGTATACGGACGTTCAAAGTTGTGGAGTACCGGTTACAACCTGTTGAAATTGTGTTTGCTCCCAGATCATTAGACTAATCTAATAACCTCTAAATCTCTCATCTCAATTGGAAATGCACTAAAAAGGGTACAAGTTGTTGTTTTGGCATATTATAATGTGATGCAACTCTTGATGAAGAACAAAACATGCACAGTGGCACATATCACAATTGCTTATATAACATAACAGCCAGCATAGCACCCCAGCCTCCATGACACAACTTCCTCTATAACACCGTTGTCAGTATAACATTACTGCCCGTATAAGACCAATGCATAAGGCCACTGCCCATATAACATAACAACCCAATAGCATCACTGCCAGGATGCCGCATAACACCAATGCCAGTAAAACACCACTGCCCATAAAACATATCTACCCGTATAGCATCACTGCCCGTATAACACGACTGTCCATATAACTCCGAGGGGAGTCGTACAACGACTTGATATAAATGTACTCGTGACAGTATATTCTTTGTAGGTACTATGGCATGGTACGTGGCTAAATTTGTAAGAATTTGATTAGTGGTACAAAACATGAAAATTGCGAGAAGTAACAGATTCATTTGGTGATGGTTTCGGAGAAATACATTTGTGACAGCTAGTATATAGGACGTGCCGTACGGATAAGCCGAAAAGTATCGAAATTTGTGTTACCAAAAGCAAGTTCATGTCCACGAAAAGTGACTCAGCAGTTGGCCAACGCTTTACTGAAAGCCCATGTCGTGCCGACAACTCCTTGATTTTAACCTGCCATTATAAAAACAAGGAAGCCTGTACTTTGTCGCAAAAAGAACCTGTTTACAACTGAACAGATTTTTCAATAACATGAAAAACCGACAATATGTCACTCATTGAGGCATTATTTGCAACAATGTGTTTTAATGCTGTAACTTCCTATGAATTGTACTAATTGTTCTCCTTTTACTCCAGATGATTTCTGTGACCGGCGTATAGCTAAAACGTTTAATAAATATTATCACGCTGCGTCATGAAATCTTTTCTTACTTCATATCACATAATAGCATTCTTTAATATATTTTTAAAATCGGTCTCTGGTTTACATCATGTGTACTAAGACAACTTGATACCGGAGAAGATACTAGAGATACTTATGGTCCTCGTTCTTTTCAGAATGCAACAATGAAAAGTGATTGATACACTATATAAATGAATCCCTTACTGTACTGGCCCAATGTCAGTTACTTGCGTCTGGCATAATACGACGACACAATATATTGATACCAGATGATTAGTAAATATACATTTAATATTTAATTGAAGTTTATCTTCATTGCGGTTGAATAGTTGCTTTGATAAAACATGGAACGCTTCCAAAAATTCATCTTCAAAGAAGTACAAAATAGATTCATCCACACGTGTTTAAAACGAGACTATAATATGGATGTTTCAGTCACGTGGCATTTTAACATTCAATACGCAGAGTACGGAACGTGCTACAGTGACCACTGGCTTGAATGTAGAGGCATTGATGCTTCAGTTTTTCTTAGGAAAGTACCCAGTTTTTTATGGGCGTTTCATTAATGTTCCAAGGTAAACTTAAAACCTTTACTCAATTTGATCATTGCTTCTTGAGAACATTACCGTTTAACAAGTGGACTGTTACAAAGTTTAAGCTCAAATTAATCGTGTATAAAATCCTCAAAACGAAGGTTCAGTTTATTTCATTAAAACCGAGCACGGGAAAAGAAAATACAACAAGATGCAAACATTACTTGTCAACTTTGAGAATATTAAATACACTAACATTATAACAATGAGAAAAAAACATATGTCTAGCTGGCTCAGACGACTCGTCAATTTCATAGAAGCCTTGCGGATCATCAGGGAAATACAGACGTTACTGAAAAACATCTTTTAACCCCATCTTTCTCAGTTTTTCTTTCTCACTCTGTCCTGCACTCTCACCCTTTTACTTAGAGTCTCCCTTTTTTTTAGCTTCTGCTTCTTCGGAATTTGCTCGCTTCATCACAGAAAGCCTTCTTCTTACCAAACACAGGCCTTCTTTGGGTCCTGCCCAGACTTCAACTCCCCTTTTACTATTATAATATCTCCTTTGAGACGCATTTCGATACTTTTCATAGTTATTATTTAAAAGTTTGTTAATGGTACAGAATAATAAATATCGCTTCCGCATAACTGGGAAAGCTAGATCTGCTCTTCACTTGGCCGTTTTAAAATCTATTCACATTAAAGAAAAAAGACAAAAAGAATTTGTTCTTCTTATTGGGCCTTTTCGGCTAACCATTCAGCTTCACGGGTACTGATTGGTCAAAGCAACACCACTCTGGCAGTCAGAATTCTGATTGGCTACCTTGTAAAACACATTTGGGTAAATAATTTCGTTGATTCCCTTTTCGGTTATTTTCTGACGAATTGTACTCTGAGGAGTGTCAGGCGAAAAAAGCTTTTAAGTACAAAATAAATTCGCTGTTTCGTGCAGTTTTAGGTATTATTTACTATATTTCTGCATATATCTCGTTTTGTTAGATTAATTTATACTAACTTATTCGTTAAAAATGTCATCATAAGAAACTATAGCAATAGAATAGTTGTGCTACTAAGTGCCTAACATTTGCTATTTTTAGTACTTATCACTAGTGTTATGGTATTTCAAAAAATATTGCGTGTGATCCAATTGTTGGTGTTTCTCAATTATTGAGTCTTATCAGTTTGTACGGACACTGTGTTATCAACTAAGTTTTGTCACTTCATGAAACGCATGAAACAAGAGAGCTAGATCACGTGGTAGATTGTTTGTGTAAGTAGTACGTTGAGTTTCTCGCATATAACCTGTTTCCAATTATTCGTAGTCATAGACTTAAGATACCAACGTTGTTTGTCCAACTATGAAATCCTGATATGCCTCTTCATTGTTGGTTTACATTAAACAGATTGCTAGCTCCGGTAGAACGAACGTATTTTTCATCACATGCTCGTACGTAATTGAGAACGCTGTCATTTTCGCAGTTGCTTACGTATGTAGCTAATCAAAGGGTTGTTTATTAGAAATACATTACTTCCTGCAGTGCTACAATTCCTCCGTACTACAGGTCATGTTCCCTATTTATAGCCTTGATACATTTCTTTTTTGTAGGTGATTTTGGTAGCTGGTGTTGCCGCACTATTCATCAAACCGATGAACCTTGACAGCAGTGACTTTGTGGTCTGGTATGTACATACCATTTTTTCATTTAATTTTCTACTAGTATCCCACGAGACTAAATACTAGTTACTACACATGCTATTAACCTAGAGATCAGATCTACGACAGTAACAGCTCTCTAGGCATTTTTTCTATAGTTATTCTACTCACCGCACTAACTGAACTGATCAAGTTTCCACCCAAATTTCATAAAATATTAAGAACAATGTTGTACGTAAAGTCATTTTTTGTCTGAAACTCTCACGAGTGCAATCAGAAGAATTCGATGGAAAGGGAAGGATCGTAATTAAAACCAACTTGTTTTAGAAATAGGAAGTCATAATCCATCATAATGAAATCATGAAGGCAAGAAAAGCACTGAGCAATGCGTAGACAACGAGAATAACTTTTCAGTGGGCCGTTTCGATTTCATGCTTAGCCTGAAAAGAGTTTGGTCCTCCCTTCTTAGATCCCATTCTGAACAAAGTGCGGTGAGGAAATTCAAAAGTACAACAACTTTTTCATTCTTCGTTATTTTCTTTGTTCTGTACATTTGTATTTTAACAAATCCAACTTTCTAGCATTTCCAGTATTTCAACATAATTTAATGTGTTCATGAAAAAGGTTTTATTTAGACTTAATACAATCGTTCTTTGAAGCTGACTTGTACTTCGGAGAAAGTATTGAACCTGTATATGACAATCTTATCTTTAAAAAGCATTCTTAATTAGCTGTTCAAAATTTTTGTACGCCCGTTTGAAAATGCTGTGAAAAATTATAGGATTTTATGTTATTATTGCAACATTTTATTTGAAGTATCAATATCAAACATAACGTGACTTTCTCCCTCTCATCTGTACCTTGTACAGGGTATTTTTTGTTATTGGTGCTTTAAGAAAAATGAACAAAAAGCGCGTTTTCATATCTTATACTTATATACTTTTATCTTGTTTTGATTTCCACTTACTCCGATGCAAAGATGACATTTTAGTTTTCTCGTTATTTTGTCTTTTGCTTGTATATACCTGTAGTGACGTTGAAACCTATTCCTTGCGTCATTGTATACATATCGATTTGGGGGTTGAAGAATAAATTGAAGAAACCTTGCAACATCTGTGCAGTAGCCAGTTTTAAAACAGAATAAGATAGCTGTCTATCCTTGTCGAACATTTCTATCCACTTGCATTGTCTAGGTGTACCAAAACGTACACTGCAAGATTACAAATTAGCTTGAAAAGGAAGCTGAAGACAATTTGTCAGTCAGTACCTACAAGTAGTTGCTAACTACCTATTTGTCTGCTACTACTTATCATCTATTTACCTACTACTACCTACTACGCACTACTATTTACTACCTACCTAACTACCTATTTACCTACTAGTACACACTAATTACTTCCTTACCTACTACTACCAATAACTACTTACCTACTACTACCAATAACTACTTACCTACTACTACCAATAACTACTTACCTACTACTACCAATAACTACTTAC